>JAMKCH010010904.1:0-34523 GCA_023653785.1 Ophioderma brevispina
GCACGCAGATTTACGACGGAGTTTCGCGAACGAACCCCTGGTCTCTCTCTTTACAATTACTGCGGTGTATACAGTGCATAAAGTTTAGCTGGTTTATCATCTGGCATGCGGAATATGTGCCCAATGAACTTCAGCTGTCGAGTTCTTACGTTCTTTCGTTTGACGTTCAGCATTATGCAAGAGGTGGCGAATGCATTTAATTTGCTTTCTATACCTTTTGTGATGATCCAAGACTCTCATCCATATCTCTAACGCCCCTGCATTTTTTATTTCACTTTTCAAAAATCGCGGAAATTGCTCCTGGATCCAACCAGATAAAATAAGGCTACCTCCTTGTTTTTGGGTGATCGTCAGGTTGCTAGTCATTTTCCGAAAAGGAGGTTAGGGATATAGAAGAACTGTGACACTATTGTATTGAACAACCTCACTTTGGTGGGGGTTCTCAAACTGTTCAGAAAGCAATCCAATCCAGTGCTTTACGACTTTTTGATTAATTTGCTCTAGACGCAATCACAGACACAAGATATCTGAAATTGGTCACATGATTGATTGGACTGTCGTAGACTTGGAGTGTAGGATGATGATCACAATTTAGCTCAACTCAACTGAGTTTGTGCCTGTGAGGGTGTAGACGCTAGAAGGGCAATGTCATCAGCATAATTCAGATCGTGTAATTCAGATCGTCAGGTAGTTGGCCGGGTACCTCCTAGATCGACGTGGGTGTGTTACAATGTCAGAGTCCATCCCAGCAGCGGCTTTCGTTAAAAGAAAATCCACAATTGTGATGGGCACAAATTGCGCAAATACATCTCCCTGTCCGACTCCTGTGGTTATATCAAAAGGCTCTGAAATGTTTCCGTACACCATCGCTGCACTTCGTGAGGTCCTATATGTCATTGAACACTGCTTCAGGAATGCCATAGTGACGTAACATGGAGAACATGACAGTCCTATTGATGGAATCAGAGGCTTTCTTGAAATCGCTGAAAATGTCAGTAAGAGGTAAGAGGAAGTTGGTGGTCTTTCCTTACATTATCCGTCAAAGGATGTGTGTCTGCTGCGCATAACGCTGAACCGCGGCCTGGACGGAGCCTGGTTGTTCCTACAAAGTATTTGTTCAACAAATGGTCGAATTCTGTACAGAATTTTCTTGTGAACTTTGGCAGCTATTGACATCAAAGTGATCCCGCAGTAGTTTGTCACGAGGGAGAGGTCCATTTTCTTGGGCAGGGGTACGATGACATTGTGGTCCACTGTTACGGTTGTGATGTTGTATACCTTAACGCAAAATTTCTGGATAACATCTATCATATCTATTCTCCTCCTGTTTGCAGTGCCTCAGCAGTTATTGCACAATCAAGACCTGCTGCCTTTTCATGGCTCTGTTAGCGTCTGCTGTCTCCTTTGAAGGTGGATCAGTAGGGATGGGCAGGTCCTCCACAGCAGATGATAGTAGTTCAGTTGGTAAGTTGCTATCATTGTTTACCAGAGAGCTGAAATATTACCTCCATTCAGCCAGTAATTCTGCATCACTGTTAGAGACTGTGCCATCTCGCTTCTTGACTTACATGTCTTGTCTCATATCTTTTCTCGAGAGTTCACACTGAAAACCTAAATTGGTCAGCATGACTAACTTTAAGTTAGTCCAGATGGCGCCCGTTTTGACTAACTTAAAGCTAGTCAAACAGGCATGACTAACATATGTGACTAGCATTACCTAGTCCTGCATGCAGGACTAACTTGCATGACTAACATCAACATTAGTCATGCACGCTTGACTAACCAGCTTTACTTGCTTGGATAATAGTCATCATGCATGACTAACGTAGACTAGTTGCATACTAGTTTTATGACTACTTTAAGTTAATCCAGATGGTGCCCGTTTTGACTAACATAACGTTAGTCATGCGATTCAAAGATAGTCATGCAGTTTGACTAAGCATTGTCAAACTAGTCAAGCTGTTATGACTCACTTGCATGACTAAACACCTTGAAAGGTGGAGATTATTGGGGAAAAAAAAGTTAGTCAAATTCCTATGATGAACAAACTAGTCATGCACCTCATACACGTTAGTCATAAACGGGCCTGACTATTTAGCAACGTATAAGCTAGCAATGCAGTCTTGACTAGCTGACAGGTGGGATTGACTCACGTCATGTTAGTCAGTCCTGTATGACTAGCTCTTCGACTAGTTTAAAGTTGTCCTTCAAAACTGCAGACTATTTTTGTGGGTTTTCATTCAGTGCATGGATAAATCCCCATTCGGTGTGTAGTCTCTTCGTATCTATCTTGTTTGTTAAGTGCTGCAGTCGCATCCCCTTTTTAGGATTCACTGAGGCAGGCATTAAGAGTCCGCCATTTCTGTTGGCTGGGGTGATGTGATATAGAGTAGACGTGGACCACATCGTGTCGTTTTGCATTCAAAGTGCCCGCTGATACCCATCCGGGTCAGTCCCATGGGGTGGTAGAGAGGGCCTATTACATTTGCAGCCACTTCTGACAACAGGGGCAGCAAAAGGGGTATAACAGGCGGAAAGAGATGAGGGGAGGTGGAAGGTCGTGCACAACGGGGGGGGAAAAGGGCGGCGCAGCAGGTTGGAACATTATCTCTTATACGATCATAATTGGTTAGTTCTGCTTATCGTGTCCAAAATCAGTGCATCTCGCAATTGATCCAGCCAAAGATGGGTACACCGTCTGGCTGCGTCATCGAACTGAATTCCGCAAGGGTCCTTGTTTGATCGTTTGCTCCCACAGTGTGCAGACCAAGGATGTTACATAGTCTGTGGTGCTGTTCCACACCCACAGCTATGTCTTGATCTGCTTCCGGGTAGCAGCCCCACTTCTGCAAGGCAACTGTGTTTGTTAGGAGGAGAGGTCGGCCAGTTCTGGTTCTCAACTGTTTGAGTGTTGACACGCCATTCAGCCAATGAGGAATCAGCTCAAGGTGGAAGATGCTCACCCAGGGTCAATACCATAGATGTTACTTGGTTTGATAGCAAGCTTTTTTCCACAATGTGACTCTCTTATAAGAACTCCTTAGAGACTAATCAAAGGTTGGACTTTATTAGGAAACTCTCTGGATTTAGGAATTAAGGGGCGGTTTGCAGCAGTCTCTGTCCAGACAGAGGGTGCTTCACTTCTATACTTGGCAGCTGTACTCTTGCATGCTCGCTAACAACTACGACGATTCTGGTGTAGCAATGTCCTAGGATATATAAGTTCTTCTCCCCGTTTGTGTTGGTACGAAAGACGGCGGAGGCCTTTTTAATGCAGAATCAAGCTCAAATTGGCATGGTTGAGTTCCCCCAGAGGATCTTTCCCATACAGGGCAAGCATACTCTGCACGTGAGCAGCACAGGGCAAGTGCGTCGTCTTAGGGTATGTTGGCGATCACCTATCTTGTGCCAGTGAGTTTTGTTCAAGAATATTAATTGCGTTAACATCGTTACTCTGTCGTCCGTTCTTGATGTGGTCTTCATAGAGCGATTGCTGTCCAAGGTAACTCCCTAGGTAGACAGGGTTATCATAGAGTCTCCAGGGGTAAAAACTAGACCAGGTTTAACACTAGCTGACGTTTGGATTCACTGTTGCGTCCCAGCTTCTAGGCTGAGAGAATTTCATTTGTGTGCGTAAGTAGGTTGTTTTCCCACACATATTAACTAGCCTTTACACCATGTCATTGGTGGTGTTATGAAGCAAGTGGCGTCCAATGACTGCTGGATGTGATATATGTTGACAAGTCCACTCTAGCAGGTGTAGAGACGTTATATGGAACGTTTGAATGATCCAGATGGGCATAGCCTAAGTGGTAGAATAAATCATCCTTATCTCTACGGGGGAATATTCAGTTGGGGCTATACAGTAGTGACTTTTAACTTAGGGTTTCCATAAAAAGTTGTAGACAAGACTGCAATGCAATTCTTTTTATTGTTTTATTTATTTATTATTTATTTTTGTTTTGATCCTTTGACTGTTCAAGAATTCGAATTCCAAAACAGTACATACAAAACAGTCAGTTTCTACAACTTATTCTATATTGGGATGAATTATGGAGTGTCCAAGTCCGAATGTGAATGCAGTTCAATGACGACACGGTAATACAGGCAATGGTAGTAAGTACATTCAATGTTCACGATAAGCAAATCTTGGGAATTTTATTGAGTAATTAAGTCTCTTTTCGGAAAGTAACTGAAGATAACGTTATCCCGCAGCTCAATAGACTGTTCCATTTTTCAAAAAGCAACTATCGAATGGCATTTTTTGATTAAAAAGCAATTGGAACAGTGTTTCTATACGGAAATTTGATGGTGATTCCAAATCTTCCGGTCCCCAAAGCTACTTTTTAGGGGGGAAAGTGTGGCTAATTTGCATATTCAAAATTCCGCCATTTTGAACATTTTTTTGTACATACCTCAAGATTTAAGGCTGTAAAGACTTCATTCTTATGTCTATACATATGTTTTCAGGCCATAGAACACAACTAGATCATCAATTAAGTATTATGCCATATATTGACATGAATTTGCAAAAAATTTAAACGTCGGCCATTTTTAATTTTTTATGCAAATAACTGGCAACAGACCTAATTCAAAGATTCATACAACACATGAGTTTGGGAGCAAGTGGTGTTTACACTGCTTGAAACTACAAATATTACACGTTTTCACACTTAATAGAGTAGTCCATCACATTTTATTTTGAGATAGCTATAAAACTATAGAGTGTTGTAAGCTAGGAATGTGAAGAAGACACATAGCAATGTATGTGCAATATACAGGGTGCCACAAGTGTCGATATAAAGGTGGAAAAGTGAAAATTTTGATGTAAAAGTACACAATTTTGTGGCGTCTCATTTGTTCCCTTCAATTAACATCATAGCTTAAACTGTTGTATAGGTCAAAATGAATGCCACATAAATAACAAACAAAATGATATGTTATTTATCTTAATACATGGCATGGGTTACAAAAAGCTATAAAACCAAAAAAAATCAAAAGGCCCGAATATAAATCCCTAGACTTTAACACATGCCCTCATCCGTAGAGCACCTCATCCGTAGGCACCAACCACCCTCTCTGCACCCGACTGACTCAAAATTACGACAACTCAAAATTAAAAATAGCACACAATTGAAATCTGTCTATCTAACATATCAAGCCTAGATAATTCCCTTTAACAATGAAATATAAATCAGCTGAATACCTAACTGGGTTCGTAATGATAACTACAAACATTTTAAAAACTATTTGTGAAAAAGTAAGCCAACCCTCGTTTTGTATACCACCCCAACTCATGGCGCATGACCATAACTAATGATCTATATTAATATTCCTTGACCCTGACAACAATCTGTATAGACACAAGAATGAAGTTCAAGCCTTAAATCTTGAGTTAATGTTAACAAAAAACAAAATGAAAATGTCAAAATGCAGCCCATTTTGAATTTTATGCATTAACCTGTTAAGTTGACCTAATGCTATAACTAATGATCTAATTGTATTCCTTAACCTGAAAACATTTGTATAGACAAAAGCATGAAGTCTTACAGAACCTTAAATCTTGAGTTATGTACAAACAACGTTAAAATGGCGGCCAGTTTGAATTTATGTAAATTCAGGCAACACTTCCTTATCCTCTAAAAATTAGCTCTAGGGACCGTAAGATTTGCGGAATCAGCATAAATTTCTCCGTATAGCAACCCTGTTTCAATGTTTTACTCAAAAATGCCTAAGGAAGCACTTTTTGAGAAATGGAACCAGTCCCCCTACAATGCGTCAAGGTTTCTAAATCCATTGACTACACATCTAGTCAGTCTGTTCAAAGGTCCACTTTTATGACCACAAACTGGAACCATTTTGATACCAAACTAGAGCGCTTCAAAGACGACAGCTAATGACTCTTCATTACTGTGGTGGAGCACAATATATACACTATCAATCCTGGTATTAACACTGCTAAGATCTATACCAACTCTGCAGATGAAAATTGCTGTTGTCGTCGGTCCTCTTGTGTTCAGCATTATTTTATACTCAACGGAATTCAACATCATATCTAAAAAATATGCTAAATTCATCCCATTTAGAACTAGGAAGTACACTTGTATAACTGGGAATTACAAAGTTTTGCAACATGTTTTGCACCTACCTGGAAAATCTTTAGCTCTTTTATATCAGTGCTTTCCAGAAAATTATCCTAGCATGAGCGGATCATCGCCTTCCAAATTTAGCATTAGGAAATTCCACATTTCTTTTGCAAATTATAAAACAATTAAGTTTTATTTACATTCCCTGTTAAGAATCTTTAAAAGTATAACAATTTTAGGGTTTTCGGTGAACAATTGACAAATCTTGACTCAGCTCGCTGCACTCGTGCCCGTAACCAGGAAGGCGTGGTTGAGACACACCCCCAAACATTGAAAGAGACCCCTAAAGTGTAAAATTCATCTGAATTAACGGGATAACCGGCTGCTTTTTTGGGTCACTGTGGAGGGGAAATGAGGTTAACATTCTGAAGGAAAGTACTACTTTTAACAACTTAAGCATGGACTCTTTGCCATATTTTAAACTGCAATATGCACACTTTAAAACAATTGTTTGAATTAGATTTCCACAAATCAAAGGGTTTATGCGGATATGGGATTTGGTGGTATAAATGCAAGGTTATGGGTGAGTTCTACCAAGTGGAACAAAAACAGATTTCGTGTTCTAATTACTAGCCTCAACTCAACTCTACACCGGAAGCGAATCATCCCGGTATATTTTATTTTATGGAAGATGTCAACTCATATATAAAGTGACCAAAGTTAGTTGATCCTAATCAATATGACCTCATTCCGATTGTATTTGACCACAGGACATCCCTGGAGTCTGGTTTCCTGTTTTTTATTGTAACCCATGTTTACCATGATGCCGGGGTTTCGAATTTAAAAAGTTCTGGACAATTTTGCAAAAACGCTAGGCAATTAGTCACATAATATTAGACCATTTTCCCAAATATCTTGGAAAGTTGGCACCACGCGCATGTGACCCAATTGACTTGTTTACTTCTGGTTACCTAAGGAATAATTTGAGCTATAGTTCATAATATTTAGAGCAGTTCAAACATTTGACCCCCCATAGTAACTTTACCCCTCTCCTGGGACCACACGCAGCAGCGGGTCTCCGGCAGACATTCATATTTGCAAAAGTTATATTTTTCTCTGAATTCCCGTATTCAGATATTGGTATCTCGTTCGTTTGATCAAAACCTTCTGGGCTGCCGGTTTATATACCTTCTCTGATATACCGAATCTAAAAGTTGGAGGAAAATAAAACAAAATTCTGACCTTGGTGGTCAATGTGGCGACATAAATAGCACACAATTTCCTTACACTTGTAACAACAGAGCACTCTTCAAAACAAGTCTGTGGTCATGTTTTAACAAATTACGCAATAGACAGTCAACTAAATATTCAATTCCAAAGTTTGAGATGAATAGGAATTTCAGTTTTGACATAGTAAACATTTATGTGCAGTATAACAGTACCATGATACCGTATGTAGCAAAATTTTCGGATCCAGAATTTATGACAAAGTTGTGAATTTATTACAAAGTTCTGATTTTCTATATGAAGGACATGGATTTGAGCATGGCTACAGAGCGCATAGCTCTTAGTTTAGGGACAAGCGTTATACATTGGCCAATGACCATTATGTTTGATAGAGACACACACACACCTGCGGAAGCGCACACACACAGGTATACACAGTGCGAAAAACACGCACACACCCGCACATACACACGCGCGCTCGCACACACACACACAAACAAACAAACAAACAGAGATCTTCCAAGAAAAGACACTTGATCTAAGTCAAAACCGTTGCTCTTGTGATGTGCAAGTCTCTGAGGGTACTGAGAGGTACATTTAGTGATATAGCACCGTCTATTTTGGTAATGGTTCACAAAATATCTTTGAGATAATATTCCCAGAATGTCACGTGATATCGATCTTGCGTTTGGTGATATGAAGATGATTGTATATATTACCTTATCCCATAGGCCACTGTGCTATCGTTTCTGTCCCTTTGCATGCGGAAAATACAAAAAGTATTTTTTTCAAAGACCATCAATTCTGAACATCAGATTAGACACACATTCAGTTTTAGACAAGTCGAGGGGACAAGACTGTGGATTACGAATATTATTTAACCGTCGAGTGTGAAATTGTGTGTTTCGGGTTTAAACGCATACTACCATTTTGTCCATACTTTCTATAGGTTCCTTATGAATGTTTAAATCTAAGCATTTCAATCTCTTCTACAGAATTATGTATGTATTACATTAACTGATTGGTCTGCAGTTGCTTTTACTGTATTAAGCAATTAAACACGTTTATAAAGCCAAATACTATTTTGTCCATTCCAAACATCTCATTGTGAGATTTAAACATCTCTCTTTTAACTGAAAATCATAAAATGTAAGGTTTCACCCCAAGGGTCTCCACTTTTGGTTTAACGTTTATTGTTCCATTAAAACAACAAACCCGGTTTCCAAAGGTGTTGGCATTCTTAAAAAACTCAAACACACACTTCCTTCCAAAATCTTGGTTTCACTTTACAACACACTTATTCCTCCTCATATCTCATATTGTAACATAGCCTGGGCTATTACATATCCTAAACATCAAACTTTTTGCCCGTGGACCAGTACAGAAACGAAGCTAGACAAACTCTTTAACTTCAAAAAAGGCCATCCGCATAATTATGTACAAATTCACCTTACCTCTCTCACTCCAAACCACTCTTCTATGAATTAAAAACCTTAAACATAAACTTCAAACTGCTCTTTTCATGTACCGCTACTCCAACAAGGATATTCCCAATCCATTTAATGGTTTCTTTACCAAAAATAGTGAAATTCATAATAACAATACAAGCTATGCTCATCATTACCAGACTCCCAAATGCCATTCCTCATTAATCAGAAACTCGATCAAATTACTGGTCCTGCCTCCGAGAACAAACTTGATAAGGCACTCACATCAAGTAAACATCCAGTTGCTTTAAACTCAAATATAAACAGTTCCTAATTTATTATTATAATGGTTAAAATCTCCTGCACATACCTCATGATCTTGCTCATATACCTTCCATAGCCCTCACCTAGCTTACCCTTAGTCTATCCTTGTCCCGTATCGTTCTGTGTTGTCTTGTCCTCGTCGATATCTGTCCTGTCTTATAAGTTTGTTCACATTACTTAAATCATTTTAAATTTATTATTGGTAAGGGTAGGATCAAAGATTAAAGCTCCTCGGGGTTTATTTTTGATCTCTCCCCATTCAGATAATCACACATTGTAAGCTACCTATGGTTATATTATATACTAGTTTATAATCATATTATAATACTATATATTGCTATCCTGTGCCTTATGGGGAAATTTGCTTTTGTTATTCACTCATTACGGCGTTAGGGCGAAATATGCCTTCCCCGTTAACGCCTCCCTTTGTATTGCGGTTTATTCCGTTTTGGATAACAAAAGAATATGAATATTAATTTATGCAAATGAAGGATAATCCACTAGAATAACAAAGGATATGAATATTATTTTAAATAACTATAAGAGCTCATTATAACCTAATGAATATTTAAACCTTCCCCTAACTATCATGTTAGAGTTATTATTATTACTATATTATGATTATAAATAAAATATATAATCATATAACATTTATGTAATAATAATAATAATAATCAGCATTATATAGCGCTCTACAAAGAACACAGCGCTTTACAAAATAAAACATAATAACAAAGAAAATCAGTCCTTTGGAAAGAGATGAGTCTTCAACAGGCGTTTGAAGATAGAGACGGACGGCGCCTCTCTGATGTCAACAGGAAGTTGGTTCCAAAGTTTTGGACCACAAACTTGAAAAGCCTTGTCACCAGCTAGGTGTTTCGAGCGTGGTACTTTGAGCCTGGTGGCATCAGAGGAAGAGCGAAGTCGACGTCTGCTATCTTCAGAGTTAGAGGTGTTGGACAACTCAAGAACATTGCTAAGGTATTCTGGAACCTGCCTGTGAAGTGATTTGAAACAGTAAAGCATGATCCTGTATTTAATTCTGTCCTCAACAGGCAACCAATGGAGACTGTTTATAAGTTTTGACGAGCTCTGGTCTCTTCCACATCCAAAAACCAATCGCGCAGCTTTATTTTGATGGCGCTGAAGCCGCCTTAGATCGGCTTTGTTTGCTCCAAAAAGTAGAGAGTTGGCGTAATCGATACGGGACAAGACCAGAGCTCGTACAGCATGATGACAAGCTGCTTGTGTTATAAACCGTCTTATGCGCCAAAGATTGCGAATAGTGAACCTTGGCGGCTCGCTCTTGCACATGGCACTGATCTGTTTAGACATGGAGGTATCGAAAATGACGCCAAGATCTAACACTACTTGAAGGTGACTAGAAATGTCACCAAGACTGAGCTGTATGTCAGGCAAATTGCTCAAGACAAGCGGTGTTTGTTGTGCAATAACAATGAATTCGGTTTTTTTTCCTGATTCATCTGCAGTGCAGTTTGTTTTGATACATCCAAGTAGGTTATTTCTGATATTACAAGAAGCGAGCTATTGAGGAGCACGATCACAATCGTCCGATATATTTGGATTAAATTCACAGTATAGCTGGGTGTCATCAGCATAAGTGTGAAAACAAACATTATGAACCCTGATTATATCGCCAACAGGATGTGTATACATAATAAAACCTTGTGGTCCAATAATTGATCCCTGTGGGACCGAGTAGTTGAAAGTGTGTTGTCTAGGACATAAGCACCATTAATAGCCACCCGGGTATTACGATCTTTAAGAGCATTACCAGTTTAGTCCGGATGCCATTTCCTGATTTTTGCTCCAACTTAGAAATGTTTACTATAGTTTTTTTCTCAACAGATTCTGATGCTTTAGACCATCTAGTTGAACAATCAAACTGCTGACAGTCTATCAGCATTGAGCGTTTTGAGATATGTAGCGGAAAACAAAATGGCCGCCAAAGTACCCATTTTTTAAATGAAAAATTATATTTTTTTAAAATGATCTATTGGTCCTACAAATATTGTTTGTTATGCTAAGCTCTATACAAAAAGTAGTTTCTAGTAGACCTGGAGGTCTCAATTTAATATTTTTCTTGTTATTTTGCATTCCAATTGTTTATCAAGATGGCGTATCACTCATAAATGTAACAACACAAGGGAACAATGTTAAACCATGCTTAACAAGGGGCCCATGTTAAAGGTGTTCAAATGTACAGAGAGACTGTCATTAGATCTGGCAGGCAGATTGGCAAGATTGTAATAAAAGTAATAATCTTGATATAGCGCCTAATGCAGAGCCCTCGAGGTGCTTCACAAAGAAAAAGAGCAATTATACAATTATTAAAACGACAGGTTCCCAAGGAATAGCTAAATTTCTAATATGAAAACAACTATGATACATCAATTATAAGTTCTATTATACACAATTTTAGAATAACTTAAGAGAATAATTTAAGTAGAAATTCAAACTTGTAAATATTGTATAAACCAAGAGATAGAAGAGCACGACAACCCAGTCACTTACATACTAAGAACATATTGAGATACACCCGATTCGTCAGCTGCGAGGATCTGTGTGTGTAACCCACAGCGACATCGGTGAAGTCTTGATCTAATGCGACAGGCCATCGTCAGTATTCACAGTCATGTGTTATGGAGAAATAAAGGCAACCACATCACACTGACAGAGGCTAGAATAAATGTATTGACAACTAGAACTGGAAGACCAGGAGCAACATAGTCCTGATGATCATGATTTGTATAGTTGTCGTTATTGTTGACTATCTAGTCATGAGGAGTTGCGTGAAGAAAAAAGCTCTTTAAGGAAAGCAAAATTCAAGGTGACATTGTACCAAAAACATAACACAACACTAGATATACACAAAGACGTTAAGTCAGCATCTCACAGCCCTTGACTACGCAGGTGATCTAGCTCTAACGGCCGATCTGACATGCTATGCTGTGCACAAGATCTACTAACATCACTTGAGAATTATGCATCTAAATGCCTACATCTAAATGGCAAGAAGACGGAATATCACCGTCAATGACATGGATGACGAAGATAATCATCAACCTGCACTACTTATGGTACCCAACTCAAAGAGGTCAGGGACTTCAAGTACGTAGGGTCCTATTACTTCCTATCACACAAAGGACAAGTTTGGAATGCCAGCAATAATCTACACCACTTATGGTAAATCTGCTTTCTCCAATTCAACTAAGCTGAAGTTCTTTAGAGTCTGTGGAGAGAGTATCCTGTTATTATGGATCTGAGACCTGGACCATGAAGAAAGAGCTACAGGATAAACTTGATAGCACCTACACCAGGCTTCGTAAGCGAGTACAAAACATATCATGGGGTGATCACATGACCAAAGCACAGATATATCGTCGGCCGCGTCACATACTGACGTATTTGCAAAATACGCATTTCGAGAAAAACGGCTTTGAAGATTTTGCGATTTTAATTTGCCCCATACTATTAATTAAAACATGTATTTCAATTAAAACCTAGTGGAAATTCGCCGAAATAAGTTAAATATCAAATATACATGTATTTAACTAATCAGCTTCCAATTTATTCAGATATTCAGATGCGAAAATATGAAGTTAAATAAAATACGTCACTATGTGAAAACGACAAAGAGCAATTTCAACGTGTAAATAACAAATACGACGCGCAAATTCGTCGTTATGTGACGCGTTTGCGCAAATACGTCACTATGTGAAAACGACAAAATACCAATTCTACCGTGAACTGCAAAATACGTCGCACAAATACGTCACTATGTGACGCGGCGAAAACTTCAAAATGCAGATACGATACTATGGGCCTGCGCAGTATAGATCTTCGACAAATACTTCGTTATGTGATGCGGACAATTTAACGATTTTTAAATACGTCATAATTAGTTAATTAATATTTTACTAATTAAGCCACTTTGAGGTTTAAAATTTGGTGAATATGTAGAATAGTACAAAACAAACCTACATGCCAAGTTTCTTCAAAAAGTCCAGCATGTCGAATACGTCACTATGTGACGCGGCCGACGATATAGAGACATTCCTTCATCCTCTGTTGCCCAATGCCGAGCACAATTTACCGGTCACTGTCATCATGCTATTGATCAAGTAGTCACATGTTGGAGGTTACAATGCCCAATCAGGGGTTGCGCCCCTTTAAATACATTGATGTGATTGCTCGAGACATCCAACAGGATCCATCTGACATCCCCAACTTAATGACGGACTAGGACATTTAATGGCCCTATATGATGAACAGCATCTAGATAGATATACATACACCCGCACAATATCTTATTTAATACCTTTACCTATTATAAATCAGCTTGTGTTACACATGATGCTACATACCACAGCCTGAAATTTTAGGAAGAATTAGAGCTCCAAATGGCAGTAAAATCTACGTCCAATCTTCAATGTTTTCAGCAATAGCAAATATATCCAGAATAAAGCTAGGCATATAATTGGATTGCCAAAGGGGTGTCAAGTTAAATGTATTTACCCACTGAAACACCAAAGAGCAGTTGGAGCAACTACCACCGCATGTTCTATCAGGGGGGCTCCTGAACTACTTTGCCAACTGATGCCTAAAACTCTGAGTATATAGACCCTCATCTCTGGCGGTCTGTACGATCTTATGACCTCGCAGTTGAGACCCCAAGATCTAACATGTCAGCCACCAGTCAACATGTCATTTATTCCTTCAAATGCCAGCATCTGGAATGCCCTATCTGAGCACATTCCTGCTACTAATCAAAATAGGGGTCTTTGGGTGACAGTGGAAAAATTTGAAGAAAACAAATATGGGGGTCTTCGGGTGAAGATTGTAAAAATATGAGGTATGTTGGTGAGAACGATGCTGAAAATGGGGGTCTAAACAACCTTATATATGCGTCACCTCCAAAAGTGGGGGTGACCCCCGGGTGCTAATCTTACTGATATTATCCACATGACATGCATATTGCCTTCAAAAGTACATAAAATGATTGCGTGGGATTGTATTTCTTGTTTCTATCTCCCTTAAGGAAACCTGACGATGCTGCAAAAAAGGAGGTAGCGGTAATTGTGTTGTTAGATCTAAGGCACTTTCCCTGTAAACACAAGGCGGGGGGTCTGCTCTGTGAAAAGTGGCAAAAAATGGCATTTAAGGATTTAAGGGATATAAGCCAAACATATTCTCAATACAAATGACCAAGTTAATGCTAATTGACCTATAAATGAGATGAAATTATATTTTTTATGGAATTACCGGGAATTGGCTTTGTTTTGATATGGCCCAACAAACAGGTCAACTTACGTCACTATAAATACGATGAAAAGGTTATGGTATCTATAAATCCACTAACATTGTTTGGAAATAGGTTCTCTAAATCGAAAATGGGTACAAGTTGATGGTTTGAAGTCATTTTACAGCGAAAAACTGATTTGTTGTCATGAGAATTGATATGAATAGTGCCAAATTGTACTTGGTGACTAGATGATTTTCACTGAGTGATTTTTGTATAACACAAATGGGGGAGGGCTCCTCATTAAAGACCTTACACCCAAAAAACCTGGTCAGGGAAAAAGTCTCATCAAAGGACTCATACCAAAATAAAACATTGGTTAAGAAACACTTTAGATGAAAGAACGCATATCAAAGAACACAAATCAAAATGAAACCATAGTCAGGGAATGATTCTAATTTAAGGACTCGTACCAAAAAAGAAACCCTAGCCAGGAGAGAACTGCATATACTGAGAAAAAAAAACAAACTTACCAGTAATATTTTAAAAGTTGCTATTTTGGAGGCCACTTATTATTCTTTGTCTAGATATCTTGATATTTAAACAGCCATTTAAAGAAAAACAAATAATCTACAAGTAGGCACATTTGCCAAACTTAAGTAATTATTTTTTCAGCCGTTACTGGGAAAAAAAACAGGTTAAATTTAAAATGCTGATGCTTTGTGCATTGGCAGCCATGTTTTATCGCAATATTGAAATATATCATATTTCTGTGACATAATATATAATTCATTGACATGGATTGTTCCCTGTTAAGTGCCATCCATAACATGTTACCCAGTTGCCAGGCTTATATAACGGCAAAACAAACCTTGTTGGTGATATTTCACAAAAATGTTCGTATTTGGAGGCCATTTTGTTTTGGTCACAATTGTGAATTACTGCCATCTTGAAATCTTTAAACATAGCTTGTCTTTATGATCCCAATTAATACCTAAGATTAATGTTTTCTGTGCTTACTAAGAAAAAACACAACCTTCTCGGTATATGTCGCCGAAAATATGGCAGTTTGGCGCCATTTTGTTTTTTATGAAATATAAAATTGATCAATGATGATGAACTGTCAGCAGTTGATTTCTTATAATGGGTGGTCTAAGGAATCCAAATCCACAAAAAAACTAACTATAGTAATATTTTCTAAGTAACTGGCCGGCATCCGGACTATTTTTAAAGCATTATAGGACAGTCAAAATAGAATGAATGATGCCTTAACCCAAAACACTAATTGCAACAGAATCAATTCCCAACCGAATGTATTGGGGGAGGGGGGGGGGAACAATACCTTAAAACAAGATCAAAGTCAACTAAAATTCAAGAGTGGACATATATTCTACGGGGTAAGGTTTATACAGGGGTTCAAAATATGAAAGTACAAAAACGCGTCGAAACGTATGCCAACGTGTTCGTTTACATTTCCAGATTAAAAAAGGTTATAGTTTGCCTATCTGCAGGTTGTAGGTCAATAGTTTATGAGTCAAAATAGGTTCAAGGTCACACTGGGGGTAAATTTTTCAGATATATCCGTTCGTTTATAAAAAATGGTGTCAAATTGTTAGTCTCAATGGTACAGAAAACCCGAAAATATACTGGTTGCACACCATCTATAATCTTCGTTGCATAAATTGGAACCAAAATGTGACCGGGGGCTACAGGGTCTATGGGAGGTCACTAGCCATAGCTATGTAATTCTTATATAGAAAGTTCAAACAAAGATCTATTTACATTTACTAGTGGGACAAATTTAAACAGTGTACAACCAGTCCGATCAAAATCGGACCATTCTATGAATTTTACCCCAGGAGACCTTGAACTGTTATGAGCCTATTGTACTAAATCTCAACGCGTAGATAGGGCAAAAACTATACCTTTTTTAAACCTTAGGAGTAGCCAAATAAATTGGTTACATCTTTAAATCAATTCGAACACTTGCTAATTTTGACCCCGGTACAAACGTTGCCCCCTTATTTCTACATGTGCCACTAGGTGATTTTGGTAGACTTTAATATATTTATTTTGGACGATTTCAGAGTATATTAACACAAAAGTGGTCTGTTGCAATGTGTGTGGGGTCAAATCATAAATATTGGACTATTACACAGTTTTAGTGGAGAGGGCCTTATTCTCCAAGAGGAGCGATTTATGAGTTCATGTTAATGTTGGGCAACCCATTATAAATGTATTCTTCTGGGATCGGACTATTCCGAAAAACGATGTTGCCATTTTTCAGTTGACCTTTAGTGAACCTGACACGAGGTCAAAGGTCAAAATGGCCAAACCATCGTCCAAAGTTATCGACCTTGTATTCAAAAGTGGCAAATTTCACAAGGAATATTGAGATGATAGTTATTTTGTTACTTGAGCTTTCGTTTTCTGGATTATATGAAAATAAGCTAATTAGAGACAAATAATATAGACATAAATTTGCCTTATTCAGACCCCAGTCGGGTGAGTCCTGTCCAAAGCACGAGTTAGGCCTAATGTTTTTGAACAAGGTATAGTGAACCTACACAAACCCCCCTACACAACCCCATTATACATTGCTATTAATGCCCATGGCTAAGAAAACCAAGTTGTTTCATGAAAATGTACAAGAGAAAATGGTTGATGTAGTCTATATCCCTCGTCTTACCAAGCCTTTTTTTGTAACACGGTTTACCAAGGAGGGTGGTGGTTACCACCCAAAGCACCCGATGCTTATGATTTTGATACCAGTGGATAGTTATGGTCCTCCTCTTTCCATTGATACCAAAATAAGTACCAACATACCTAGTATGGCGTCACAATGACGTCATAAAGTCATTGTTCCGACAAAATTGGCATTTTCCATGGAAAATTGGCGAAATCCAATTTTGCGCTAAAAATCGTAGGCATATCGGATTTTCATGCGGTTTTTCAGCTCTAAATGATGGCAATTGACTAGTTTTACATAAACGTAGAGTTTTAGAGCCATACTGTGCACAATATTTTCAAAAATGTACCATAAAATATCTGTAGGTGGCAACCCCAACATACTTGTAAACACCAGCAAATGCGGACTTTGAGTTTATACCGGTAGAACGCGGACATTTTTATTTTTCCTATCCAACTGTGGACATTCAGTAGTTAGGCAGTTTGGCCGTAGCGGTCGCTATTTAGAAAGTAATAATTCAGAGTGACATCAACCATGCACACGATGCACTCCAACTTGCACACCAACCGGAATGTATACCATCAAATCGCGGACATCAAAGATGGTGGAAGAATAATTGAACAGTGCATTAATCAGTACCGACCGAAACAGAAAACCACAATAATTCTAACCGCGGACGTCCCCGTTTCCTGTGTGTCCGCGGTTAGAAGGTGTTTCCTCATATGTGTGTCCCCGGTTTGCAGGTGCTTACAAACACCCTATCCTTCGACTTTGTAGGCATACCCTAACCCCGGTCAAGGTGCTACCGACCTTCACATTTTTTTCGCTAAAATGACCAGAGAGAACTGGGGGTGGTAACCACCCCCTGCTAAGACGAGGGTTAAACCAAATTAATCTATGGAATGAATTGTTGTTATAACCGTGAAACAACCACGATTCGCACTACAGAGACAAAAGTTAGTGTTACTAGTTATCTTTTCAGTCTCAGCCACATACATGTGATTTTTCAATTATTCTTTCCATCCAGGGCCCGGGGGATGGTCACTGTTCATTGATAAGGGGATATCATGTGCGATCAAAGAAACACGTAAAAAGGGTATATTTCCGGGGGGGGCACTTGTATTCAAAGGTGGATATGATGCGTGAACAAGAAAGCGCGTAAAAAGGGTGTCTTTTTCCAACAGGCGGTGTACGCGCGTACATCGTTTAGGGTGTCAAAACAGCAAAATATGGAAAAAGGGTATGTTTTTTACTTAACCCTGAAATTTTCATGTTATATCTCATTAAGCAGGGATCAAAATCATCCAAAATATTGTAATCGGAACTTGGGAAGTAAAGCAAAGCAAGATAATAAAGGGTATATTTATGATTCAATGCACTGCGCACTTGTTGAGGGTATCATAAACAGATAAAAATACTTGTTTAGGGTATGTTTTAGCTTGTTTTTTAGTCGGTGAAAATACGTGTTTAGGGTGCATTTTGAAAGTCCTTGTTCACGCATCATATCCACCTTTGAATACAAGTGCCCCCCCCCCCCGGGGTATATTTTCAAGATTGTGCACGATACATACGTACATTTTGTAGCAAAACTACTGAAATCTTGAAAAAAAGGTGTACTTTTCACAATTGAACCGGACTTGAAACTTACATTAGTGTACGATTTGGAAATTTCGAGTTTTTATCGTATTCGGCTCATTTCGTGTAAATGAACTATTCAGTATAGCCTACACAGACACAAATTTCTACTTGCTTAGGGGTCAAATATTGCCATTACTTATTAATTAAAGGTAGGATATTACACTTACCACACTTGTTTAGGGGTGCCTTTTAGACCAATCAAATTACATGTACTTGTTTACGGTACTTTTTCAAACTCCTTGTTTAGGGGGTGCGGGACTTTGAAAATGTGGACTTTTTGGTAAAAGCAGACTCACCCCCTAAAATGACCCTTTTTGAACATCTCATCACTAAAAAGTGGACTTTCTTGTCAAACTTCTCTACACTTTTGACCATTTTATGGACAAAATCAACAAATAGGTGGACCTTTTGCCCCTTTTGTGGGATGTGTGTGTTTTTTTTTTTTTTTTTTTTTGCCAGTACCCACGTTCATGAACAAAACTCATAAGCTTAGGGTATGATTTTGAATTAGGTTCTGTAACAATTAGACCATTACTTAGGGGCTATTGGCCCTGATTAATTGCACACACTCTATACACTATAAGACCAGGGAAGTAATGATCAATGTTCAATGAAAACGGGTTCATCAGAGAAAGAAGCTAAATTGAGATAACAGTGTTCTTTTAGAACACTTAAAGATTTGTGAACGTATTGGTTGAACAAGAATATAACATCTATCAATCTATGGACTAAGTGACAGGAGACAATGTTTCCATGTTCTGGCCCATTTTTTATGGAAAAATTGTAATTTTGTGTGGAACATTTTTACTAACTGTGTAACACAATTCATGGGCATTAATAGTAGCTATATTATTGTCCACATTTGAGGAAAATAGGCAAATAAATTTGCATTAGATTTGGCCCAACATTTGCATCTCTGGTATAAAGCTATGGGTCCCTTTTTAGGCCAAACAAATTGTGTAGCTATGGGTACTCCTTCTGGGGGCACGTCCCTACCCAAACCAAACCTGAGCTTCCCGCCCCCCGGTACAGGGTGACTAACTTGATCTTGCTTTAGACGAGACTATCCATTGTCTCTGGATGGGATCGAATCATGAAAACATCATACATGTGATGAGACTAACTTTTGTCTCTGAAGTGCGAATCGTGGTTATTTCACGGTAACGACAATTCGTTACATGGATTTGGTATAGACTACATCGATCATTTTCTCTTGCACATTTTTACAAAACAACTTGCTTTACTTTACTTACACATGGGTATTAGGCTAATAGAAAGAAATAATGGGGATTGTGTAGGGTTCATTCTACATTTAAGCAGAGTAGAGTGTTTACAGATGACTACATTGTGCAAGAACTTGAGACCTAACTCTTGCTATGGACAGGACTGGGCCTGCATAAAGGCAATTTTATGCATATTATTGTCTCTAATTAGGTTATTTGCATATTACGAGAAAACGAAAGGTCAAATAACAAAATAAATATCATATACAATATTCCTTGTGAAATTTGCCACATTTTGGTAACAAGGACGATATACTTTGCACGATGTATGACCATTTTGACCTTTGACCTTGTGTCAAGGTCACTAAAGGTCAATTGAAAAAATGGCAACATCGATTTTCTGAATAGTCAGAACCAGTAGTATACGTTTATAGTGGTTGCCAACAATTAACATGAACTTCACCAAATTTTACATAGGTCCCTCCACTAGTTATACCAAAACGATTTTCAAGCCTATTTATCAAGATACCATGATCAATGGTGTCGAAGGCTGCACTCATGTCAAGTAACACTAGTAGAACGACTTTGCTATCATCTAGAGATTGCAAGATGTTATTTCTTACGTACAGCAGAGCAGTCTCTGTTGAATGATGAGCTTTATAGGCCGATTGATACAGCTCACCAAGGTTATGGTCGCTGACATGCTGAATTACTTGACAGGAGGCAGCATTTGCTATGACTTTGGCAAGAAATTTGATATTGGCCACAGGCCGGTAACTCTTCAGAGCATTTGGATCCATTGAAGCCTTCTTGATTATTGGTATTATAATAGAATGCTTTAGCGTCTCAGGAAACACACCTGTCTTAAGAGATGTATTAACAATCTTGCAGATGATAGGCAACAAGCATTCAAGGTTCTGTTAAGGAGAATGCACGAGAAGTGTTGATTCGTGCTTCCGAATCCCAGAGCGTAGCGAGGGGATTTGGATAGCTCGAATCAGTTACTTCGAGTGCTTTCTCCGACTTAAACCATTGCATTTTAATAACAATTGTATACAGCAATTACGCGCATATGATTTGTATACCTGTGGATTCGGTTGCATATTTTACAACGTGCTTATACGCAATTGAATTGTTACACACCTGCTGTTTTTATACGAAATTCTCACACACGTCTTATTTGTATTGTTATGACGTCTCGTGGACGCCCAAGGTCAGAAATACCTTTCAAACACAAATAAATGAGCCTTGTGCACAAGTGATCTTAATTTTATATAATATAACAGATTTTAATGTTTTGTAATTGGTTCAAGAATTTGGTATGTCCAAAACATTACATAAATCAAAATTACACAATTACACACAATTTATATAACTGATACTTAATGTTCAAAAGAGGCGTTGCAGTTCAACGATGCTATATCCTCTCAGCGAAGACTCCAAAATGACAGCGCACAAGTTCATACAAAACTCAGGTAATATATTACAAGGGAATCTTCTCAGTCCTGAAGGTAATCTTGTCCATCAGTTCAAGACGACGGGGCTTTCCCTCGACGACAAATGTTCCACAATAATAAAATCCAGGTAATAAACCACCATCAGTCTGTCGCTATGTCCTCATATAGAGACCACAAACTGGAATCCCTTTTTGATTCCAAAACTGAAGCTCTTTGGCTTAAAAGACGACAGCAGACAATTTAGCTATCAAGCTCCGGCGGCATCCAAATTATTAAATCCTGGCACTAGATGTAGAACTCAAATCTACCATTATTGTAGAGTAACACTAGCTATAATTATACTGTATAGCTCCAGACCTCTAGTTTAGCTCTTGATTTCAACTACTGGCCTCAGTCCTTCAGTCACAAGTTCTATTTAACTTCACACAACTAGATTCCCCTTTCTAACAATAATCATTATATCATTCTCATGCATAAACATAACCTTACACTAGCTGACCAATCGGAATTCATCACCCGAATTACATCACTTCATATATATAACTTTGTGGGGGAATTCCCTGATCTTACAATGTTCTGATCTCAAAAGCATAAACAAGTTGACTCAGTTTCTAAGTTTAGCATTCTTGGGGAATTCCCCATTTCCCTTATTGTGCAATCTATCTAACAGGTGCATTTTGCAAAACAACTCTAGGGATATTCCCTTTTCTCTCTTTTAGAGTAAACAAAGTACTTTTCCCGTGAGAAATCTTTTCTCAAATAAAATTGAGAAAATAATATTTTTAAAAGTTTAATCAGAAAAATGGAGGCTATATAACAGTATACCTGTAGATTCGTTCATATATTGATCAATACAGTAAAATCAAGCGAGCATTAAACCACGGTTAAACTGAGTTGATGTAAACACACATCTGTTATTGTATAACTGTAGATTCGTGATACAACGTTTTTTCAAATACGAAATTCTTACACACCTGTTATTTGAATACCTGTAGATTCGTACATAATACATGTGCTTCAGTTAGGTTATTAGTAGAGCGAAATCAAGCACAAGCGCTGAAATCGTCCATTGCTATATGGATAGTATGGTTCTGCAGCTGGAATAAAATTGCATTTGTCGTGATCGTGTTTTCCCTCCAACACATAAAATGGATTCCGATAAAGAATTATTTATCACTCAAAGTAAAATTATGACACAAGTGATGCACATCCACTTGCCTTTCTAAACGAGAAAGCTGATTGAACTGACTTAAACCATATATTGCTCAAAATGTAGAATCAATGTCCGCATTAACCTTTGAATAAGTGTGGATTCGTAACTTTACCCATCCATTGAGAGTCTGAAAGCCGTAAATTGTTCGAGTCCACGCATCGGTGCATGTATGAATGCAGCATTTAGTACTGCAGTGGCCGTTGCTATAGGCCTATGCACATGCATGTGCGTATCTTGTTGTCCGGGCTGGATATATGGTGAATATACGTTATCTTGGAATTACAAATTAAACCATATCTTCGAAAGCACTTGCGGGGAGTTGAATTACTGAAGAAATACGGCAACACTAAATATTTCAAGAAACCAGATATCCAGCTCACTGCAGATTCATATACTTTTTGAATATATTTACCAAGCGATACGGGACAAGGTTTGATTTTGGAATTCTACTACTAATCAATGGTGTGTCCAGATTTATGAGTGGGTCCAACAATGTGTTGGTGGAAATCATAGGCCGAAAGAATTGAAAGGAATCGTTTTGAATCCCATCTGTGCGGATTGTCAACATGGACATTGAAATCCCCGATGAGAACAAGCTGACCAGGTATGACACTTATCTCTTCCAAAAACGGTTCAAATTCATTTGTCAGTCCATTCTCGGAAGAGGGCGGAGGGCGATATATGGCCACATACTGAGGGTAGCCACAATTTGTGCACCCACTGCAGCCTGCACCCAGTTGAATTTAGCAGCCTTGACGGAATAAAGTGCACGTGATACTGTACTTTATTCCGTCAAGGCTGCTGAATTCAACTGGGTACAGACTGCAGTGGGTGCGCAAATTGTGGCTACCCACATACTGAAGGGATTTAGTTTTGTCAGTGATGCAAACATGTTCGAAGGTGTATGTTTCAATTCCAGTGGGGGATGCTATGAGGTTAAGTGCTTTCTTGAATAAGACGCCAATTCCACCGTGCTCATCGCCTCGGGGGAAACTGGTGAATTCATATCCGGGAGGGTACATTCCCCGATGATAACAGAATCATTTGGACAACCAAGCCATGTCTCATTCAGAAACATTATATCAACGTCATATTCATTAACGTGTTCAGTTAATGTAACAGTTTTATTACGTATTGATTGAGCGTTCCACGTGTGAACACATAAATTTGAGAAAGGTTTAACCCGTGGCAATGTCTTTAAGTTAGAAGGATTACTTCCATTTTGCTTAGTACTGAAACTACGAAAGGTAGAGCGTGAAGTAGAGATCAAATTTTATTATTAAATTGGTATCTGATTTCTATGTCTTATACCTCCAGGTCTACCGCGACGTCGCCATCGCTTGTTCTTAGGGCAACGCCTGTACAAGTAGTTAGGGTGTTTCTCACAAGAGAAACGTAGAAGGTGTAGAGATGCAAGTCTTTTACAAGTTTCACTGTTAAGTTTACAAACATAGCCATCGGAACGAGACAGACTTTTCATCAAGTCAGGAGAATATGAATACCAAATGATCAGTGTTCATCTTGATCGAAAGTGATTGAGAAAAGTCAATACTACGTCTTACCCCTATTTACTTGTAATTTATAGTATTGTATCAAAATTGATTTGTATCATGGTTGTTGTTCTGAATGAAATGAATGAATGAATGAATGAATACATTGTAAGCGTTAAATGCGTACATGTCAACCCAGACCTCAAAGTGTAAGCTCAACACTGTTAAAAATTTCTGTAAATTAACGGCCATCAATTTTATGGAAAATGTTTTCTTAAATTCACTAAAAAACAAAAATTGTATAAGAAATGCCTCTTCAACTCTTTCAATGTGATAATTTATTTCCTAAAATTAAATTTTTTGGAGTGTTTATATTACGCGCCATGATAGAAAAAAATCATTAAAAAATTGAACTTGTTAATTTACGGAAATTTACGAAAATTTCTGGCAGCAAAATTTCCAGAACTTCTGTATTTTAAATTACGAATAATTTTATTAAAATACGCAATGTTTTCTGTAATCTGAGGCAAAGTTCTGTAAAAATGCTGTAAAAGTTCCGCAAATTTACATCTATTGTTTTACGGACAAGTCTGTAAACTTACTGAAAACGTCTGGAAATTTTTCTGCCAGAAATTTCCGTAAATTTACAGAAATATTTTTAACAGTGAACATAAAGTACACTCAATGAAAAAAAAATAAGTCGGGAAAAAAATCAGAAGATAAAGTACAATAAGTTTATGGCAATGAAATCCAATCATAATCCCATATACGATTAGCGCAAAAAGTGGAACAAGTGAACATTTGCACGGGTTTAAAGTTTCAGAGATAGGGCAAACATGTGTGTTTCTTTAAGTAATTTGAAGAAAGCCAGTATGTGAATTTGGTGATAGCAAAATAATTATTAAGTTCCTTGGTGCTACGGCACTGAAGAGTGAAAACAATGCTGAGGATCTCACAGTGCGCCTTTGTCGCCTTTAGTGTTGTAGAAATATTTGTTCCTCCTCCTGTAATTGATCAGAAACTCGTCAACTTTACTGGCAACTCGTTCGTTTTCCATGGTCTGATCAAATCTAAGAAGGTACCTAGAAGTCATGGGCTCCATCTTGGGTCGCCTGCGGATCCTGGAACCTGTCGTTAAGTTATTCCTCAAACCTTCGAGAAATTTTTGATATTCAGCTTGGTCGGTGACTAGAGGAGGAATCTGGTACGCTTCTTTACGTCTCGAACTGCTTCCGCGCGGTGTTCCATGCCGTAGTTGTGGAGCTCTAAGGAACGAACTCGTGATTCCGTGATCTGTGGGAAGATCAGCCAATGTTTGGTTGCCGATCAAATCAGGAAGTTGTTGTTGTTGAATTGTCCCGGTGAAGTTATTACCGACAAGTGGCGTGGATGATGGGCAAAATCCATGTCTTCCAGGATTGATGACACTATTGTGACGATCACGAGCAAACCTGTGTCCCATCCTCTTTGGTGCTGGTGCTGGCTTTATAGCTTCTAAAATTGCATTTTCATATATTGCTGATAAGCGATGTGAAGTTGGACTTTTTGTCAAAGAAGGAGTTTCAGACACACGCGAGCTACAAGACGTTGAAGGTCGCTGCATTGACATACCCACAGATTCCGAGTGACGCTTATTGTTCATGTTAGATTTGCTGTCATTTGAGACAAAGTGATTGTCATCGTGTCTTTCAAAATGAATTTGAGCACTTTTTATCGACTTCTTCTTCTTCACAGACCTTGATAGTGAAGCAAAGAAGATGTCATTGCCTTCGTCATCTTCGTCGTCTTCCTCTTCGTCGTTATCCTCATAATATTCTAAATCACTACAACTTAAACTATCAGAAATGCTACACATTTGGTCTTCGTCTTCAGCTATCACCTGTGCTGGTTCTACAACGGTATGCTGCTGAGAGGCGCATGGACTCATCGGAGGCGGAGGCGCCGCAGAATACATCCTTAAAGCAGGAGGAGAGGGTGAAAAGTTGACACCGTTTACTTCGAGTTCGTCTCTCAGCCCTGTCTTCACCTGTTCTATGTCACTCAAAACACGTACTTGTTTTTTCTCAATATCTCGAATTTTATCTTTGCACAATCTGCTAAGTCGTCTGTTATCCATTTGTACCCGCTCAGCAGCACGATGCATCGCCTTTTCACGCCGTCGCCGGGATAAAACACGTGCTGCCGAAAACGGCAATGGTACATCACCGGCTGCTACAGATTTGGAGATCATATTTCTTGTGTTTGCGCGAGTTCTTGATTTTCTCTTGACAATGATTTTTGCAAAGCAGACATGTAAAACGTACAGAGCACGCTCATTCCCTCCATGTTTCACATCCGTCTGTAGCTATTCCAAATTGTACTTGCATGCATTCTAATTAACTTAATTAAGCTGTGTTAGCTGATAGTTACAAGTTCATGCAATTTAAGCCAAATAATCCGATGCATCACGACTGTAACATCAAGAGAATGTGGACCTTCGGCGACTGGAGACACCTAAGTTAGCACAAGTTCAGGCAAATTGTAGCTTTAGTTCCTTTGTAACTGGATTTGTTTTCCTGAAAATTAATATTTATAAAAAGAAGGTTACATTGTTTATACTAAAATGTCAACAAAACGAGATTTAAACAAAACATAGTGTAGATATTTTTTTTTTCAAATTTATCGATCATTTCTATGCTCATTAATAGTGGGTTCATACTTCATCGGCATACATCGGCAAATATTAGTCTTTCGAACATGTTCGCCAGGTGCAAGAACATACGCGTTGTAGGTAAAAAGCATGTTCGAAAGGCTAGTGTCTGTGGCACAGACGTCTGCCGATGAAGTATGAATATTGATTTCTTTTCAATTTTATTTAAAGGCACTATCAGTGATTTGCTAAATCAGAAAATAAAAAAAATCATCAAAAATCAGATTTTTGCTTGTTTGTAACAAGTACAGGTATCCTAACATACCCTGCAAATGATAGGGCCAGAAGAAACCTAATAAGGACAACATCGGAAATTTTAGTCATTACTGCACAGAGAAAACACTGTTTAAAAAGTTTAAACAGTTGTTTAAAAGTTTAAACAAGTTGTTTAACGGGTGAACTGAACAACACTGTTCAGTTCACCCGGTAAACAACTTGTTTAAACTTTTAAACAACTGTTTAAACTTTTTATACAGCGTTTTCTCTGTGTGTCCGAACGGACACTTACTACAACACGTAAATGAACAGAGATTCGTATCTTTGAACACTGCCGTTTTCTTCTTTTTCTGTCAATTCTTCAGTTCGAAAAAGTAACTTATGAGAATTCTACAGACTTATCCCTCACTTTTAAGCTATTCCTGCAAATTTCAAATATTTTGACTCTTTCGGATAAATCACTGATAGTGTCTTAAAAAAACTAAAAGCACGATATAAAATACATTCCTATATGAGAGAGTGACTTCAATGTAGTCTAATTATTTTTGTGTGTGGACTTCTTTGTGAAAACATTTAGAACATAAAAGCTAATGTTTATTGGCAGTAAATGGCTTTCTTGTAATGTCTAATTATTAGATTGAATTTAATTAATTAAAAATGTCCGGGAAAAAACCTCGCAAGGCATGCATGTTTTTTAATTTTTGCCCATAAAATATTCTGGCAAATATTTTCACATTTCCTGTAATTGTTTCGCATCGCTTGTTTCGCTATAAGGCCTACATTTGATTGTCAATGTAGAAATTTGACACGTTTAATATCCAAACACTATTTGTCACCACTTTTTTATAAAGCAATGTTTTTACAGTGTAAACATGTACTTTGTTAAGAATTTCTAAACACCATATTTACCAGGTGAATGGATCAACGTTGGTTGTTACAAAAAAAAACAGTGATTTATTTTTTTTTTGCACATTCATATTTTTGTGTAACTCCAGTTTTTTCGAGGTTTTTTTTGCTACACCCCCGTAAACGCTTTTCTCGTTTTTGCATCCAACCGTAAAACTCTGTTTAAAAAAACTTTTAAACAACTGGTATTGTTCTACGAGATTTAAATCTGCCCTCCCACGTACCTGATTAGCTCAGATAGCTTCAGACTCACACGATCGCCATTTTGTTGCCTCTTTTCCTCTTCCTTTACAATAATAATGACGAATAAACTTGAACGAAACACACCAATTAATTGAATGCCTACTTTACAAGTTGCATGCCCTTGAGACCTGACACATAAGTTGATTAAATTTAATCAAGTCTTAAGTTTCAATCATCTTATGCGATAATTGTATTCCCTTGATCACGGTGATTCTGAATTACAGATAAACTTAGAACAATACAAACAGTGCATTATTTTGATGTTCAATGTCAAAAGACCCATAATATAATATCAATATTGCTCTTTTCAACGTTTTCAAGGTTTTCGTGTCAAATGCAAGAAATATTGATCATCGTTCCAAGTAGGTCGGCGAGACAATGATTTAAAAAAATCGGGTTTTATGCTGACCTTCACACAAAGTGACTGACAGGCACGCACGCACGCGAGCACACACACAAACACACATAGGCGTAAATCCCGGGGGGGGGGGATATATCCCCCCAATATTTTGATGAGGGGGATGGTCAATGGGATCATCCCCCCAATGTTGATGCCTGTTCATGTGTTTTTGACCAAAATAACCCCATATTTTACCATAATAGTTTAAAAATTGGTAAATTTCCACGCGCTTCGCGCGCATTTTGGTCTAATTACAATTACATTTAAGGATTTTAGCTTCTAACTGGCAATTTTTTGCGCGCTTCGCGCGCACATGTGCTAGTGATGGATCTTTTCAGCAAACCCTGTTTCATTCATAAATTTTGGTCAACCCCATCCCCCCCAATGTCAAAAAGAAATTTACGCCACTGCAAACACACGCACCCCACGTACACACACACCACATGAACACACACACGCGCGCACACACACAAACACACACAGAGTGTTAAACGTGCGAATAGCGTTACGTCGCAGCTGTAATCGCGAGCGTACTAAGTCGGTGTACGCTTGCCGCAAGATCTGCACAATAAGCATAAGTGAAGACAACAAATCTTACTTCAGTTTCAGTTTCACATGCTTTGGATTCCATTGGAGCCGGGGTCATTGCCAACTATTGCTTGACCCCTGATTTTAAAAAGGCTACTTAAATGTTACTGGTTTCCACTTGATTTTGTTTATTTACGTTTGGGTTTGTATATTTTGTAATGTTGGAGTTCTTGGTATTTGCGTAGTGTTTGCGTTTTAAGGATGATTGAAAATCGCTAGTATGGTGTTGTTGCTTACACGTTGTTCTGGTTTAGATGTTGAAGTAGTTTTTGGCGAAGGTGGTTGAAGTGTGTTCTTGGGCATTCAGTGAGATCGTGAACATGTTGACATGTTATATCTTGATCGCCAGTAGGCGCATGTAATATCTGATCGATTGATTTGTCTGGTCAGTTTAGCTTTGTAGTCTCATTCTGTTAATAGTGATTTTATTTCGTCTTTGGGTAATTTCTTGAGTGCGTTGGTTGCTTGCAGTAGTTTTTGGAGGGCAGATCTCCAAATACTGTCATTTTGACTGTGTTGATTGCTTGATCTTGCCATCTGTGATGTTGCTGTTTGTTGGAAAGTGTTCTTGTGTGGCGCCGACTGTGTTGGGTATGATTATGTCAGGTTCTGCTTTCGTAGTGCGGCTTTGGCTGCGGTGTTCCGCTTCTTCGTTGCCCGGAATGCCGATGGTAACTGGTGATCCATTTGATGATGAAAATTTTTGTTGCCTGTCTTTTAAGTCTTTTTGAAATGTCCTTTATTCAATGCTGTGTTGTCCCGATGTGGGTTGCGGATGTTTTCGTTGCACCTGGCCTTTCTGTGTGGACGATGATTTGTATCCGGCTGTGGTTTTTTGCCTTCGCGGATTGCTGCTTGCAACGAATGGCGGCCAATTCTAAATCTTACTTGCTGGCTGACGAGATATATCCACCCCTACATCAGTCCCCCATGCATCACCACGCACATATATATAGAAGCACCCACACACACACCCCACTCTGATTGAAATGGTTTTTTTCATCAGTGCAGTTGATTGACGTGTTTAAGGTATAACAGATCCAATTCAACACCCTTCAACAGCTTAAATTTTGTCTTTTAAAGAACAGATCAGAAATTTTTTGACAAAACAAAAGGATATGACATTTTTCAATAGAACACAAAAGATGTTTTTCAACAGCACAAATGGCTATGTCACGGAAAACAAAAAGGTTTTGACTTTTTTCACCATACCACAAAGTGTTATGCTATTTTTAAAACAGACACAAATGGATAATGACAGGGTTAATAGCATCAGATATATGGAACATCTATGGAAACTCACCATATCACCAACGTAAACTCAGTGTCGACAACCGCATGCATCATAGAGTTGCACTATGAGAGCTCCATGATGCAATTAAGATAATGTAACATAAGAAAATAAACAATGAAAAATAATCTATTACAGATTTGATCTTGCAAATTCAACTACATCGATGTGTGATTGTGACAATAATAAGTACGTTATAGTTTTTAAGGGGAGGCAGTGAAGGTGAATTCGAAAATTGGGGTGTTTTTTTATCATTTCTTGATTGTTGCAATTTTCAAATTCTATAAAACTTCAGTCAGTTTTCATTTGCTTTTTTATTTGACTTCAATAGGAAATTCCCTTCAAAAGTTACCTCCCGTTTCACACACTGAAAGGATTTTTCGAAAATTCAACCAAATATGCATTTCTCCTATTGAAAATGGGTGTGTTAAATTTCTTATGTATTTTATGTTTTTGAGATGGCGATAATTCGGGAAATTAGTTTGAAAAAAATCGCATCAAAGTGGTATTTTTACAGGGGTTTTGTGCAATGTATGTTATTTTCACAGGTAAAACTTATTTTGGGGGCAAAGCCAAGCAGGTTTGTCATCTCATTTTCATGTTTTTTTGCTTAAAATTTGCATAATTAGTGTTTTTTAAAAATACATTAAAATCGTTTTCTCAAATGGGCGTTTTGCAGCTATGTGAAATTAGTGCGGAAATTCTCAGCAATGGTGCATGCTGTCACTATAGCAAATTGGCCAGTGACTGATAGACCTAGTATTATAACCTTACAGAGGAAAATCCTAGTTTGATACTTTAATGATCCATGATCAACTTGCGTTTGAAAACGCATATTTTCGGTCGGCCAAAATTGGTAACCTTTTACCTCATTTGACTCACTTTCCCAAAGGAAAAGCCTCTGTAGGGTGTAATTGGGGCTCACCTTTTATCTATCAAGTTGTTTGGTAAAAAATAGCTTTTTAAGGGCCGAGAAAATATCTGCATGAGTTTTGTCATCATCAATCCAGAGCGGCCGTCGTTGCCATGTTAACATGGCAATTTAAGGTTTTTTTTTGTAAAAAGGTAAAAAATTCAAAAAAACAAAAGTTAATTGTAAGTGCTACAATTCAAAAAACGGGTTTCACCTTCACTGCCTCCCCTTAAACCTACATGTTTCCCCAAAAAAAAAAGAAACCGCAACACTTGATGTAAGCCGCATAAGTTTTGACCAAAAACACATTATTACTTGTTCTTTATTGTATAATGTAATATAGCCACTGTTAGCTACGTCCCTGAAAATCATATTGTAGAGTCAATAGTTTTAAGGATATGACCCCAACAACACGTAACCCCGTGACCCATGTTAACCAAAAGGAGGAGCTGGTAACCATAAGACTGGCAATGAAGAATAATGGCAATACAATATTGTTGCAACAACATTTACTTGCCCACATTTTTTCTGCAGAACAACTTCTACTGGGTCCAATAAACTGCATTTAATATTATTATTAACTGATAATAAATAAAACATTAATTAATTGTTGATAAACTAGTTTCAGACGATATAAACTAGTACTAAGTCTAAACAAACTCCCAATTACATAATAGATGAATGATTACTCTAATCCAATGCGAATTGGACACATACTGAAGAGTTTGTTGATCAAACATTCCTAATTCCATCTTTTAAGTGTGTTAAAATGCATGTTATTTAGCTGTTATTACCAATGGAAAATCCATATGTTAATATCGGTTAGAGTAGCTGTCTTTAAAAAAAAAAAAAAAATTTGGTTGGACTTAGAGATTTCATATTGGGGTTCTGGGCCAAACGTACAGTGCCGTATATGTAGTTAATAGCGCCTCAGTTGGTTAACGGGTCCCTGCAGGTTTACTTGATGTCTGGGGTCTATGTTAAAAAGATTGCCTCTATCTTTATGAACTTTATTACTACAGTCCCACTTACCTACAACAAAGAATAAGTAGTCACGGGGCGTGCTTTTGTTCAAACCTGTCACCAAGTGTTGCGTTGGTTTTTTGGGGACACAGTCATATACAGGTTATCAAAAAGATTTACACTCGCTTTCAGAAAATCTTAAAAATATTTGAACAAGTTTAGAAATTGTTTTTTTATGCACGAAAACAATAGCTCATTATATCCACTAGCATTTTTAAAAAAAAAATCTAACATTTACCTTTTTCGCATATTGCAGATATGTAATAACGGTAAAGTTCCAAAAAACCAATACATTGACCACGGCTGTACAATTCTCCACTTCCACAGGGCACAAAAGCCATTGATTTGGTACAGCCATCTAAAGGCTTTTAAGCATTTTGCTCTTTTATTTTTGTTCTAAAGTAACCTTTTCATAATCCGTAAAACTGTTGTTGTGAATATTTCTAACAATATAGTCATGACAGTAGCGTAAAGGGTGCAGGGGGAGGGGACGGCCATGTCCCCCCCACCCCATGGGCCTCCTGATGACAAGAAAATAACTTAAACACTTAAGTGCCCAAGGGGGGGGGGGGCGGTTCAATAGTAACAACATTTGATTTTTTGGCGATTCTCGGTTTACGCAAATTCAAATTTTCAAGGAGTTTTTGATAATTGTCCGATTTATGAATACGATTCTCCTGATACAAAAAAATTTTAAATCAACCCACGGCTTCATTTGAATAATTAGGTTGGGTCCCTAGGACCCCCCCCCCCCCCTTGGGCACTAACGGAAGTGAAAAAAATCAAGATATTGTACTAATTAAAACTTAAAGTATTAAATCTTGGGATTTATTTGCTTAGAATATATAACCTTGGAGGGGTAATAATTAATAATAATAAACTTAAATCACTTCACCTTTATGTGCTGATAGCATCAATTTTAATTTTGTCATGCCGTGCTCTTAACTGTGAAGCTAATTGTAAGTCTATGGGAAAAAAATAAGGCGATTGAAGTTTCTGAGAAAAATACAAGATGGGTCTTAAATTGGCTCTTTTGCAATTGATTATTTTAATTGGTTATTCTAGAGTAGATATTAATAATTATTTTGGTTCAAAAACCTGATATGGAGTTGCTGAGGATGGACATGTGCGACCCACTTCTGTTTCGAAGAGTGACAATTTCATTGGCCTAGGTCAAGGGTCGGATTTTCATTTTTATTGTGGGTATTTGGTTCTTACCGTGACCCGCATTATTTGTGTTAGGGTCATGATCAGCTCCCATGGGAAGTGGTTATATGGGTTGGGTCCCTAGGAACCCCCCCCCCCCTTGGGACTAACGGAAGTTTTTTTAGCTGGCACTTAAAGTGTTAAGCTAGCGGTAAAGTAGGAAAGTGGAAAAAGGACAGGCAGAAGGAGTAGTAGAGAAAAGGGAGGGAAAGGGAAGAGGAAAGGACCTGAGATGCAAGGGAAAGGCAGATGGGACGTTGCTTTGAACATGTGTAATGTTCAAATATTGATTCCCCAAAGAGCCCCCCATCAGATTATGAAGGAAGTCAGTGGAAAATGGGTCACCGGCTGGATGCACAGTATTGCGTACATTATTGCATTCAGTTTCCGCGAAAAAGTATGTGAACAATTCAAGTTTTTGACAGTAATGCTTCAACTTTTGGGTGTTAAGAAGTCCCTAATTTGTTATTGATTCAGAATAATTAAATAGTTACATTTTTTTTTTCTTGGATGGGGGAAAAAATGAAGGTATCAAGCAAGCAAAGAATGTGATGATGTGTTACTTGTGTAGACTCATCCAAAGTTCCTTGGGCCAACATCAACACAGTGATTCCGTGGCAAGTGAAAAATGGTACCTATCTTTAAGAAAGCATAACTTCTTAATGCAAAGTTCAAAAATAAAAATTCAGAAATTTCTCTATAATCCAAGTTTTATATGTGGTACTCCGTATCTTTGGTAGATTTTTCCACTGCTCTAGAAAAATTCAAACAAACGAGTGTAAATCTTTTTTACTTCACCATGTAGTAGTTATGAATTAAAATCCCAATTTAGAGAGAATGGAAAGATTGATTTTGCCAAAAACATGGTTGTACACACATACAAACTCGTTGTGAAGTCAAGATGAAGCGAAGACTGCTGCGGAGGAAGCAAACGGGGTCGATCAACAAAACCATCAATACTTGATTATCGACAAGAATAACTCATTGGCTACCGATAATACACTATATTCT
>JAMKCH010010905.1:0-29573 GCA_023653785.1 Ophioderma brevispina
AAGCCACTTAATGTGTACCAAAGTTTATTTAAATGAAGCCTGGTCATAAGTATTGTGTTCGTGCCTCAAAACAAAGCATAATGAGTTACTTGGCATCAATAAGGAATCTGAAAATAATGAATAATGAAACACTCCCCACTCAGTCATGAAAAAAAAAATGGAACGGGAAACTGGGAATCACCTTTCATTAGCCTAAGTTACCTTCAGCTGTAGAATTGACAGAAAAGAAGAACACGGACAGTGTTGTTCCAATATGCGATTATCCTTCAATTAGTGTTTGTAGTAAGTGTGCGAACGGACAGTAAAGGACTAAAATATCCAAATTCGGTCCTTATTAGGTGATTCTGGTCTTATCATTTTTGTAGGGTATGTTAGGTACCTTGTAATTGTTACATACATGTAAAAATCTGATTTTTGATGATTTTTCGATTTGCCGATTAAGCAAACTCACTGCTAGTGTCTTTAAGTTATGTGCCACCCCCCCTATGAATTCGGCAGCAGCCGCAACGGAAAATAAACTGCATCATGGTGAAGGATGCGGTTGGCAGAATACTGATTCATCCCTAACTCCACTATTTAAATGTTCTTTATGCATTTATAACAGTGAGGCATCAGATCGTGTATTTTGGCATAATTAAATTATTACCTTTATAATAAATCTCATAAATGCTTTATTCGTACATGATACAGAGTAGGTGCAAAGGGTATAATGTAATCATGCCATATGTTCTATGACATAGTGTAAATGGTGTGCATACTGCATTGCTAATGTCATTCAGTGGGCATAGCAGCAATTGGTAATGAACGCTGTATGGTAACTTTCTTAAATATAGTTCAAAACTCTGTTAAAGTTCCAGGATGTTTTGCGTGCAGTATCGTTGTGATCTTAACAATAGTTGTGTGTATACGTTCAACGGGTTGTACATGAAACAGAAAGACCCAGTGCGTAGCAGATTTTGTTGACGAGGGGGCACAGATTGTGATGTACCGAACATGTATTTGTACCACAAACCAATTTTTTTCAGCTCGCTGTGCTCACCGGGTTTTTTGCCCCCCAATTTTGGTTCGTCGCCTCCAAATCTGAAGGAGTGTGGGGGGGGGGGGGAGAAAGAAGAAGAGAATGGGAAGAAAGAAGAAGAAACAGGACATCAACGTCGCCAAGACAGTATAGTAGTAGGAATGCCGTAGTATTGACCAGTGGTTATTCAATTATTATATTCATGTGCCGCAAACTCCAAACAACAAATTTTGGACAAATGTACCGACGGACCGTCATGCACCGACAGAACATCACGGTCGGGGCGAACGTTCTCCCCCTGCCCCCTGGCTACGCCACTGGAAAGACCACACTGCATGTTTAGAAATTTCGACCCATGCATAAAACTCTGAATAGTTTCAGAATTTTTAACTAGAGAATTTCCATCTAAACTGTGGTACTGATTTTTATTGTCATCACGGTTTTCACCTATTATGCAAACATGTGAGTACTGTAAAACAAGTTAATTTCGCGGGCAATTTAATTTCGCAAGAGGCTCAATTCGCGAAATTAAATTGTCGCAAATTAATCTGTGTGAAACTACTAGTAGCAGAATTTGACAGCCTGTATACCATTAACACTGTGTATTGATACCTACTCACTACTGTTCATTATTCCCGACGGCCTGTAACACCGCATGTAAATACGTTTAGTTATTCGTGAAATGAAAGGTGGATGGACTCTTGCTATTCATTTTCAAAGTCATTTAAATGAAATCAATTGAAAACTATATTAGATCCTTTATTTTTCGGATCATATAGGTTACATTTGCGGTCGATTTCTTACCGTCTGCAGCCGACTCTTATTAGACCTGGATTGAGCCATTGTTTGCTAGTTGGCTTGTTTCCGCTTTTTCCGTCAGCCACCGGGATAAAAAGTATGTGCAGACGCAAAAAAATATAATATAGTAATACAGTATTTATTAATGAGATCTTAAATGTTTAATTCACAATCAGAACTGTAAAAATTAACTTAAAACAAATTGTTCAAACCTTAAGAGTTCTCTTCAGGTCCCTAACTTACACCATCTTGCAGTGTTAGTAACTACCAACCTCTGGTCTGATGCAACAGTTATAATTTTTGTGGTAGTGTGGTATTTATAATTTTTTCTAAATCGTCGCACGATCAAGTCATGCGAGTTGAGTTTCTGTTCGCCAGATTCGTCTTCATTTGTTGTTTTCACCCATCCCATCGACACGTATTTTGTGTGTTTAATTTATAGCAATCCACAATCAATCCATTGCACCATCAGCAATCATGAAGTTTCATGAATCATGGGCGAATTTAATGGCAATTTTGTGATTCATAACTCAGAATTAGAGTTTTAAATTTCGCTTTTAGCACGCCGCGCCGTTTTACTGCTTAACAATGGTGCACATTCATTATGCATGATGTTATGGGCGATCTCTCCCACGGTAAAGCCTGAGTGTTTTTCCCTCGTGTGGCGAATGGGGTGTGTCCCTTTATCCAATCAGCATGCTACTTTTGGCGGTGTGTGCTCTGCATCCAATCACATTGACAGGTGCAGCTTGGACGATCCGATGTGATGTAATGTAATGTTTACAGGAATGCCTGGAACTAAAAATAGATCGCTTGAAGATTAAACAAAACGGTCACTGGTGTTGCTTGTTGCGTAAATACCGGACAATTATATCAGGGTTGTTTGTTAAAACAAATGGAGACCAACTAAACCACTAAGAGTAATAATTGTGTCAAAAAGCAGCATAGAATAGCCCAGAATAAGGTACAGTACACTGTTTCCAGTGAGTGAGGGTACAAAATTGGAAGCCTTTACGTGCGGTATATTCTAAAAAATTTAGATTCGCGAAATTAAGTTGCCCGTGAAACTGGTGGTGATTTGGCAATGAGCGAAAAAAAAGTTGCGCGAAATTTAATTGTTTCAGTATACTGCCTAATTCGCCATAAGCACCCGTCGGTTTTTAGCTTTCGTCTGGGAGAAAAGGAGAATTAAAGGCGAGAATAGAGACGAGTGTTTGGACGGTTGGTGTTTGTACTTGATCCAGCAACCTTGTCCACACCAGTCCCCTGAAATCGAAGAAATTGGGTTGGAATTTATTTCGTTATACAATATATTATTGTTATTCTTTCTATTGTCATGATGTTTTAACAATCTTAAAAAGAGTTAAGTGTATGCTCTGACCATATCCTCCATGTATTGTAATAAATGAAAGCATTTATATATGATCGATGTTTAAAATTTAATTTTATGTGCACACGAAATAAAGACACACCATAAAGAAATGGTCACTGTGTGTGTCATTGTCACCGGAATTTCATCTACTAGATATATATACAAAATTTATGTCTGTAAGAAATAGTTTATTCATGGAACTTGGCTGGAGATCTCAGCAAGTGAAGCCAACCCAAAATAATTTTGCCCGCGCTTTCTTTTTTCGGCTGTAAGGACCAAACGAGTGGGTAACAGCCTGCCCGCCTCTGAGGGGGCAAATTTCCCCGTCTTGGGAAATTTTCCCTCTCAGGGGGGTCAAGAGGCCCAATTTTTGCCCGGCCAAGTCATCCCCCCCCCCCAGGGGGGCACTGGCCACCTCTCCCCCCCCCCCCCGAATGTTACGACACTTGAAAGGGCAAGAACTAAAGTGTTTGTTTCTCTCCCACATGGCCCCAATAGGTTTGTAAAAACATCACCAATTTTACCATATTCTTTTTAGGAATTTCAAAAGCAAAGGAAACTGTTTCAAAATGCAATATTAAAAAAGCATTTCCGCATGAGACGCATACTTTTTTGACTTTTGACGATTAGGATTTTAACCTTAGTGGAAGCTGAGACATCAACTTTTCCTCTGGTCATGAGGATTAAAAATGTTAGTTGCCATATCTACAGTCATTCGTGTCAGGATTATAGGATCAACGGTTGAAGGTCATCCTGGCGGTAATTCTTAGAGGTTTCAGATTTTGACAACCTAGTCTCAAAGTGTTTGTCTGTGGCATACTATAACAGGAAAATGCATATTTGCCTGCATTTGACTTTTTAGGATTGTAAATTAGATGGTAAGCATTAAGACCCCATAGGATATGTAACCATTGTGACATTTTACCTTAATGATGTGGACCAAATGGTGAAATGAGTCCTTTGGGACTATATGGAAGGGTTTGGGACAATTTTGGAAAGGAATCGGAGCATTCTGAAATATTAACCCATGATGACTTGAACCTTTATGCCCTATATCTTATTTATTAACTATAAACACACAGATTAGGGCAAACGAAATATACCTTTTAATCCTTAGGACATGGCCAAAATGGAGGTATAGATTCAGTACAATTAGACTACTTTATTTTTGTCCCCCTGTACAAACATTTCCCATGCAAAAGCCATGTTCCTACTATTCGGGAGCGATAGTTATTTCCGGCAGGGGGGGAAGGGCATTTTTCAAGGTTTTTACTGATTTTGCAGATTCCTATTCATTTCCATATGTATTTCAGGTTCCCCATGATAAAACCCTTTACAAAAATGTATTTCAGGTCCCCCCCCCTAGTTTGATCACTGTATCAAATGTGGTACATGATGCAAATATGCATATTCATAAGGACCTAAGTTGTACAGAACAAATATGCATGAAAGGAAATGGGTCAAGTGGACAGTTAGTAAAATGAAACAAAATTTCTTAAACTTTTGGTGGCAATATTCATGAAAAAGTTTACGCTCAGCGTACCCACGCCAAGGGGGTGGTTTATACCATCCCTTTGTGACTTCCTCCGGTGGCTAAAAGGCCAAAGCTTCGTAGAAAAAGCTTCCAGGTAATTCATTTCTCACCTTTACGGTAAAGTTTCGCAAAAAAATGTGAACGGTGAGCATCCGTCACTGGGGTTAGGGTATGCCTTCACAAGTCGAATGGTTAGGGTGGGGGGTGTGCCACCCAAGGAAATTAGGGTACAAGTTTTGAAAATATTCACATGTCAGTTGGCTCTAAACGTATGTTTATGTAAAACTAGCCCATTGGCATCATTTAGAGCTGAAAAACACATGAAAATCCGATAACCTCCTTTTTTTTAGCGCAAAATGGATTTTCGCCTTTTTGCTGACTCACAGACTTTATGACGTCATTGTGACACCATACGAGGTATGTATCAATGGAAAAAGGAGGACCTTAGCTATCCACTGATATCAAAACCTTAAGTATCGTGGCTTTTACAAATTCCCAAGGGGTGGTTAACCACCCCCTCTGTACACGTGTGACAAAAAAAGTTGCTAAGACGAAGGTTAATGCATTCTATCAATGAACATTTAGTCATTCATAGAAAATCTTCACATATATACTGACGTACATCAACTAAACCCTGATACACTGGAGTCAGATTGTTTTATACCTTGTACTGTACAGTATTGCTATTTGGTAGTTATACAAAACATGTTTGTTTGAAAATTTTTGCTAGCAGATGTTGCTAAACATGGAGATGTTACAATGTATTAAATTTAAAAACTTGACCCGAAATTCTCAGATATAAAATAGCTAACACGGCATTGGGAAAAACGGACTGACTTTGACATTTTCACTATTTCTTTGGTCTTGATTTTCACACATTTAATAGCATTTTCAAGCTGCCAAAATAAAACTAGGCCGAGATGTCACATTAAATTTTCAAGTAGTAGGAAACCACTTTGGGAATCACTAGTAGGAAACCAGTTGGGCTACTTCCATGTATTGTTTTCATGGTGCATTAATGCAAAGGGACAGCATGAGAAACAAAAGTGGTCAACATTGTTGTAACAATTACTCAGAAAATGAAATATCTCTGCTTTCAGACCACCAGTTTGGAAAAAAAAAGCAAAGTTTTAATTGGCCTAGTGGTTCTTAAATGTGTCATAAAACTATTTGTTACCATAGAAATATATAAATATGAACAAATAGAATGTTTCCAATGTTATATTTTTCTGTTACAGCATGTACCTCCTCAATTCCCTATACACTACCATTGATTGTATCATCAGAAAAAGTACAGTGGTAACCCATTAAAACAAAGTGGTCCGAGATTCACAAATTATCATGTCAACAGGAATTCAGATCCTAAAATAATGAAAAAAATACAAAGTTTGAATAGAAAGCACTAGTTGTATCAGGAAGATTTAAATTGTTAAAGGTTCATGTTAACGATTTGACATTGTAATAACCTATAGCAACTGAAAAATATTTAACCATGCAAGTCGAATGTATTATTCTGTTAGAATTTTGGAAGCCCATGTAGACAGTCAATTGAATATTGGAGATGATTACAATTTTGGGCTTCAATGGGACTAAAATTATTAAATCTCTTTTAAAATTTTGTTTGTCCCAACTCAATCGAAAGTTCCATTGTCAAGATACGTATTATAGTTGTATTTTGGAATCACTTATTGACCTCAGTCGATGTGTACGGCCTTCACATAGACTGAGTAATGGAGGCCTCTACTGGTCTTCTCTCCATTTCTTCAGGAAAAAAAATTCAGGTTCCTCCCTTTACTACTTGAGAAGAATTCAGGTTCCCCCCTTTAGCCAGCATTTGTTTTTACGGTTCCCCAAAAAGTGCCCTTCCCCCTGCCATAAATAACGACGCTTCCCTTTATAATTATAGATTTGTATGGTATTCTCATCATTATAAGTATAACACAACAACATTGTTGATGTTGCAATACTTTTAGGTCAACTTATTTTGTACTCTAAAAGAGTCCATGTAATCATAATTTCTAATGGCTGAAGTAGAACAAAAATGAATGATATGTGATACGATCCGGAAAATCCCATCGGATGCCGACTGGTAGGTTTCGGAGAATGCTGACTGGCCATTTGTGTGAGCCACCGGAACAGTAGTGGGCAGCAAGTGAAAATGCACATTACAATTCCCAAAGTAATATAAAACACCATGAATTTGACATTCCATTGCTGCCTACTGGCCTTGTGTCTTTTGTTTGAGCACGTGGTAAAGCCAGTGGGAGCAAATGAATGTGCAAATTGCAATCCAGGTGAATTAATCCACCATTGTAATGTGCACATTCCATTACAGCCCGCTGCCTGCTCCAGTTGACTCAAACAAAGAAATCAAAAGCTACATACAGAAAGTCTGGAAACTGGCCAAGTGGAAGGCAAGGTAGACTTTCATATAGAAGGCCCAAGTATGCAAATGAGGTATTACAATTGATTCCGTCATGCGCTGTATGATATTGTGCAGTAACGCTTGAAGGAATGATGGCAAACCGTCATTGCATACTCCGACTTCTATAATGTGCTACCAATGCAGTGCAACATCGGACAGTTTTTTTTTTTTCCAGATCCCATCCATAACAATCAACACTTTCTGAAGGCCAACTGGAAAGTTAATTCAGCAGACGACGGAAATGGCGTTTAACACTAGAAAAAACACGCTGTATGCATGATTCCCAAGACATGAACCCTGTTTGACCGGTCTGTGACCTTTGTGGTGTTAATATCAATGATACGAGTTATGTATTATATCATCTACACATTGTTGATAAAGTTATGGCCCAAAACTTAAATCTTGGCTTAAAATTACTGGGCTCTTTACCTCTTATAAACGTCCCTATCTGTTTTTGAGTATGTATTTGTAAAATTTATCTCTATCTTCCAATGGCCTCGACTAATCCTATCATCTCAAGGGTGGCTTTGTAATGATGACCAGTGATCGACCAATCACAGGCAGTTGATGTGACCATGAGACTCCTTAATTAGCATGTGCCAGCTTACATATATTATTTTGTAAACTAATCTGGTGGGATTTTTGAAGCATAAATATTGTATTATCCTGATAATAAAAAACCAGGGAATAGTTAGCGGATACATGTAGCGATGTGCTTTAAGGATTTAATTGGTCACTGCTTAAAGAGACACTGCACATTTGAAAAATAGTCACCCTCAAGATTTTTCAAATGATTATTTGTGCATGGGTTGTATAAGGCTTTTATATACACATAGCCCTCGCATGAAATGATTAAGACCAAATCAGCGCCTTATGGGTAAACAGACCGATTTAATAAATATGTCGCCGGCGACATTAATCAGCCGACGACTGAAATGGCCGTTTACACTAGACAAAAATATGCTGTATGACAGGATTCCAAGACATGACCATGTTTGACCGTATGTGACTCTGTTTGGGCGTGTTAAATCAGAGTACGAGTCTATTTATATTCATATAATATACACATTTGTTGATAAAGTTATGGCAAACTTAAATCTTGGCCTACAAATTACCTGGGCATCTTTACCTCTTATTAACATCCCTATCTGTTTTTGAGTATTTTATTTTTATGTGTAAAATTTATCTCTATTCTTCCAATGGCCTAGACTATCATTTGCAAGCAAATCAAAGAAATTTCATATTTTGTGAAAATGTGCCAGTGCCGCTTTAAGGTCCATTCATACTTTCACATTTACTGCAATGTTCTGTCACTTCAGCTGCACTCCTTATTGATTTACTGCAGGTCATGCAACCTGGGTCACTACAGGTCACAGGTTGCAGTATGTTGCAAAGGATTGTATTAAAATTGGCAGACTGCACCCCACTGCATCTTGATGCATCACCCGTTGCAGTACTGCATTGTGTTGCAGTACACTAAAGTGATTGCAATAACAATTTTGGTAGGCTCCATTGCAGTACAGCACTGCAATGCAGTGAAGTATGAATGGACCATTAGCCATTATATGTTACACAGCTAGATTCTTGTGGGAAAAAATAAATTTTGATATGCATGTTTCTTTCAACAATACCAACATTTCACTACAATTTCAACAAGATATGCATAGCTGTTTCCTTATAAGCTATATCATGTTGTGTACTCCACCAGTAAGAGTACGTACCACAGGGTGATAAGCATACACGGCCGGATTCTTACTCGCGTGGTAGCCTATATGGCAGCTACACCATGTCTACCGCGACAGCTACTGCACAGTACACACTGGGCTAATTGCGAGGCAGTAACTGCAAGATAGGGCTTACAAAGTACACAGTTATTAGGTATACAGTAATGTGGCTACTCTGCTTTACCTACCCCAATGGCTACCTTGTAGTTGCCCACTAGGTGGAGAGAAGGTGGATGTTGAGTAGACAGTACCGGAGTAGACACGCGGCTACCACCTAGCTACCCTGCGGTTACCACAACACCATTTTGAGAGTGGATGAAAATTTCATGAAATGAGGCGGCGCTATACACGTGGGCTCCGTTTAGCATTTTTTTTGAACGTTTGTTTTTGGAAATCATTACGAAATCAAAACGGGCATCATCAAAAAACCCCCAGATTCCGCCACATGTAATAAAAAAGGCACATATTGCAAAATATCAAAAAAAACAAAATTGGCCATGAGAAATGACCGCCGTGAGAGCTGGTGTAACCCCGTAGGTAGCTCCACGACGGTTTGCAGACAGCAGCTCTGTGTGTTACCACTCTCGTTATGCGGCAAAAATACAGGAATCCTGGCCGGCGAGGGTACGTCTAGTGGGTAGGCAGCCCATGTCTACTCGGTTGTAGCTGTGTGGTAACTAACATGAAGAAATTGGCCGTTTACCTTACAAGATTACTCTGGTACAAGTGGTCTAGTTGGAAAAAAAAAAGGCCACCAAACATTCTTGGTATTTGTTTACTCTTTTCGAATTGATTTCAGCTTAGTAATAGTGATAATTTTTCCCTTTTATAAAAAAAGAAAACGTTAAAAAAACTAAAGACAAAAAAATAAAAAAGTTTAAAAGTGGGGATCATAGTCCTAAAATAATAACACTGAGTGTAAAAGTGGCAGTGCCAAAGGGGCCTATCCCCCAATATTTGTCTTGGTCAGTGAGAGTGGGTTGCATACATTTGGGTCTGTTTGCCACGTAAAGTGACAGACGATTTTTGAGGATACAAATTTCTCTCAAATTTCACTGATCCGGTTGTAGACCACCTACGAGGAACTTTTCGAAGGTTTATTGGACAAACAGGTGAAAAGAAAAAGCACACTTGTTTGACTTGCCTGATATATAATCGTTTTGGATCGTTCCCCATAGAAAAACCATGCTTTGACTTCTGTCGGTGCCATCGACAGAAACTATTAAATCATCATCTTATTACATAAAAGACGGCGTTATTCGGCTTATTCAACTTCAGGGTGATCTAATACATTGGTAAGCATCCAAATATGTAAACAAAAACCAGGGTTCGAGGAAAAAGATTGGGGTCGCTTCTTCTTGGAAATCTCCTACATGTCTCTTTAACTGCATTGGTTTCTGTCACTAATGTTCAAAACTCGTGGTTCTACCATCGAGTGAAGCCAAACGTTAAAAAAATACTTTGACTGTCCTGTATGTCTTTTGTCAGGGAAATGTGAGTGCTTGCCTCCCCCTCCCACTTCTGAACCTTAGACATTGCTACTGGGTTTGAAGTTGAAGCTCATAGGAGCACCTTTCAAGGTATTACTATTAAGGTTGCCGCTGTGGTTTAGGTGCTCATAGATATGGATGATATAGACTGTAATATGGTACCCATACAGGTGGGTACTCAAGGCTACTCAATCGGTACTTATAAGGTTCTCCTCTGAAGATTTCATCGTGTTAACTTTGAGAATTTGTTGACACAATTTAAAACACCATTATTTTGGTCCCCTGAAAGCATTCTGGGGGGGGTCTTCTTTCATTGTGTGTTTATCTGAAAATATTGATAACATGTTCTGAGCCCATTTTGTGTATGTTAATTTTGAGTATGTAAAATATTACCGTAATCTCTAATAACACGGCCCCCCCCTCTAATAAACGCCCCCACTGTTTTTTTTTTTAAGTGTTTTTTAAAAATAAATGCCCCCCCAAAAAGTACATGTATGGTTACATACTAGTGATAACGTCATGAAGAGCCCTGATCGCAGCACGCAGATGTAACACGGCAAAACTTGCTATGGAGAATTGCTCTAGGTGCAATATAACGGCTAGTGTAGCAATGATACCACATGTAGTGCAAATAAAAGTATATTTTATCTTAAAACATATTCAGATTTGTAAAACAAAAGGCCTTTTAATGTTATAGGCAGCACGAATCCATCGTTTCACAAACACGTCGCTGGCGACGTTAAAATTCAGACGACGAAAATGGCGTTCAACACAAAGAACACGCACGCCGTATGCATTGTTCCCACGCTATGCACCACTTTTGATCGGTCTATAACCTTTGTGTTATTAATTATCCAGTAGACGAGTCAGAAATTGGTTGTTAGTCATGTAATATACACATTTGTTGATTAAAGTTATGGAAAAACGTACATAAAAGTTGGCCTACAATTATTACCTGGATGTCTTTATCCTCATATCACTGTCCTATCTGTTTTGGGGTTTATGTTTTTTTATGTGTAAAATATATCTCTGTTCTTCCAATGGCCAGACTATCATTTGGGGAGCAAAATTGAAGAAAAGAAGAAAGTTCATATTTGGGGAAAATGTGCCAGTGCCGCTTTTTAAGATGACCAGACAATAATTTTACACAGGTTTTTTCACTCTTCTCACCCCTGGTGACTGACCATTTTAACCTATTAGTGTTTTTAAACTATTTGTAACAGATACTCGGCTGATGTAGAGGCATGTTAGAATAAGACTGTTGCCAGGTCAAACTGGCGCACGCTAACTGGGGTTCGAGCCACTGATCACATTGATCACAACACCAAATCCTATGGCAAATATAAGTCGGAACAGGAGCATGAGCCAAGGCTTGGTGAACCAGTAACCAGTGGCTACTAACGTGCCACTACACCAGCAAATAGTAAACTACACATTATTTTAATCAGCATTACCTGACAAACATAAAAGTGACAATTGAAACAAATCATTTTAAAGTTTTACTTCACTTTTGATGATCTATGACCTTGGCACTGACCATGTCCAAGGTCACCCACCCTGAACACCCCACTTCTAGAATGCCTCTATGGGACCTATATAGTAAGTGTGGACTCCATCTGAGCTTTAAATCCAAAAATGTCCACAATCTTACATAAGCCAACAATAATTGGTCAAAAGAAAGGAGAAGAACCTTTGTAAAATATGAAATGGGAATGAAATCTTGTGAAAAAGATGGTATGTTGGGGTTTGTATGGCTAATGTTCAATAAGTTCCAAAACTGCTGCTGGTTATAATAAAATGCAGTTCAACACTGCCAATACAAAACAGTTTTCAGCTGTCAATATATTTGCATTATTGAATGTATTTAGTTTGTGTTGTTGTCAAGTAGGTGAATGTTATATTTTGTCCCAAACCTCTACCACACTGTAGTGAAAGATTCACTCGTAACTTGGTTGAGGTGATGCAACGTTTAAAAACACTTTGTTGCTGTAACTTTTGTACAGCATTTCTGCATGTAATGAATATTTAATGAGCTCTAATTTGCATAAGTAGTTCCAAAAAATGTTGAATTTTAAACCACACTGACACCTTAAGGCAATATGATTAACTTAAAACTTGTACAAAGAAATTAAAATGACAAATTTTGAGCTTGTGTAGTTTGTGTACGTATTTATTAAGAAAATAAGTGCATAGTAATGACTATCTGAAATGTTTAGTAAATTATAATTTTACGATATGTAAGATACTGACTTGCTCACCAAGCAGTTACATTACCCCCCCGGCAAATTTGTTGTATTTTTTCCTTGTGAAAGCCTACCGGCCTACACACACCTGTTAAAATGAAACCGTCCAGTAACATATCTTTACACACTGTATGCTACATTTAATTTGCACATGCATTGGACAAAATCATTGCATGGTACATCGGATCAACATTGCCTTGGAGAAGGAATGCACCCTAAACAAGTATTTCCACGACTAAAAAACATACCCAAACAAGTATTTTTGTTTGTTTTTGCTACACTAAAGAAGTATTTTTGTCAGTTTTTGCTACCCTTAAAAAGTGGCAATGCATGGTGGCGTTGCTTTGTTTGAATCTCTGCTTATTTGAGGTATTACATTCCCTAAACTCGTACATCACAATTCAGGATTAAGAAAAAGCATACATTTTTTCCAAATTTGCTGTTTTTGACACCCTAATCAATGTATGCACGTACTATCGCCTGTTGGAAAAAGAGACCCTTTTTACGTGTTGTTTTCTTGTTTAGCGCATTCATATCACCTTTGAGTACAAGGGGCCCCCCGGGGAGAAGGATTAGCGTGAGCTGCACTTAGTATAAGGCTTAAGTCTTAAGACATTTGCCAGATTCTGTTTGGCTAATAACAAAAAAGGGGCAATGGGTAATGGGTAATTCATTACACACCCATAGTTTTATGTTCTTGAACCAGGGATGGAGTTTCTTCCTCTGCCTAAAACCGTCCTTTGCATAGCTAGTCAAAATTTCTGCACTATTTTAAACACGAAGATGTGTTCTATCATTACAAACAAATTACATTACATTTTTTTCTCTTTTCTAACAAGATGTACTGGTATCCCTGTTTGAATAGAGTGAGCGCAAAAGCCCGGAGAACGAGAACGGTTAAAATGTCTAGTTATAAAAACCTGTATCACAACCGGTAAAATTCATGCTCATCAAGATGAGTCAAAGGTGCAATGAGAGATTTCACATAACGGGTGTCCCTAAGAGAGTGAAAATTCTGATTTTTGCACTAATGTAAAGCTTTCTATCAAAAAATCAAAAAAAATGATTAAGCTGAGAATCATTTCTTTGGTACAAAAAATTCTAATTTACTATAGGAGCAAATAATAAATTCAGCCAAGAGAAGATGTCAGTAGCTTCCCACAAAGCATTGCCTCCAATGGAAGTTTTTGTACAGGTAGTCATGTGAATCGTTAGAGATGAAACATTCTTAAAATGCAAGTTAATGATCAGTACTGTCAATTTAGCCATGTTTCATCTCTAATGATTCACATCAGTACCTGTACAAAAACCTCCATGGGAAGCAATGCATTGTGGGAAGCTACTGAAATCTTCTCTTAATTCAGCCTATGTTTTATTTTGAAATTAAGCAAATCAGCATCCTTTCTGTCTGTCCCGGGCTGTCTGTAGTTTCAATCTATTACACTGTGCTATACAATTTAATCTGGCAGAAAGGTATGTTTTGTGTTATTTTTAAACAATTGTTTATTGGAATAAAGCTCACATGCACATCACTGCATATTTCAGCTATACAAATGTGAGTTTGCCATGTACTCTGGGTGAAAGCTACATGGCATCCGTGCACAGGCCCAAAAACCAGTGGGGGCAGACACCCCCAAATTTCAAAATGTCCTCCAAAACCCCTAAAAGTGGCTCAAAAAGGCCCAAAAATAGATTTGCAAGCAGAGCGAGCCAAAAAAGTAGCGATTTTATGCTATTTTGTCCAAAAAAAAAGGTTCAACCATTTTGTTAAAAAAGGTGACCATTTGGTCAAATTCGCACCTGGGGAGGGGAAAATTTTTGGGAAAATGTCCCCTTTTGAACAAATTCACCCTTCCCCCAAAAAAATCCTGGTTACGGGCTTGGCCGTGCACATAGACACAGCCCAAATTAATATTCATATACTGGTCTAAAACATTTTGCCTGTTGCAATTTGTATGGTCATATGAATTCAAAAGTTTCTGAAATATATTAATAATTACAATGTATTCATTTTATTTCCAGCTAGACATCTTGATGCTGATAATATAAGAAAACTGCAGAATTATGGATTCTACAATCAACGAATCAGATCTAGTGTTAAAAAAAAAAAAAAAAAAAAAAATTAAAGGTGCAACAAGAGATTTCAAGTCATCCATATTTTCTGTGATATGTATTGATTTCATATAGATTAGACATGCAATAGATTCCCTACCTTTTATTTGGCTTCAGAAATAATGTAAAATGAAAACAAAAGGTGATTTGTATATGCTTATATTTCAAAGAAAACATAGGCTGAATTTCGTATTTGCTCCTATACGAAATTAGAAATTTCACATTTTTGTACCAATGAAACAGTTCTCAGCTTAATCCTTTCAGATGGGGATATTTTTGATAGAAAGCTTTACAACAGTGCAAAAATCAGAATTTTCACATTTTTGTGGGACACCTGTTATTTGGAATCTCTCGTTGCACCTTTAAGCAAATCAGAATCACAAGGTGCGATATAACCAGCATCTTTTCTGTCTGTCCCGGGCTGTCTGTAGTTTCAATCTTTTACACTGTGCTATACAATTTTAATCTGGCAGAAAGGTATTTTTTGTGTTATTTTTAAACAATGTCTATTGGAATAAAGCTCACATGCACATCACTGCATATTTCAACTATACAAATGTGAGTTTGCCATGTACTCTGGTTGAAAGCTACGTGGCATCCGTGCACAGGCCCAAAAACCAGTGGGGGCAGACACCCCCAAATTTCAAAATGTCCTCCAAAACCCTTAAAAGTGGCTCAAAAAGGCCCAAAAATAAATTTGCGAGCAGAGCGAGCCAAAAAGTAGGTGTTTTATGCTATTTTGTCAAAAAGGGTTAAAATTTTGTTTAAAAAAAAGGTCCACTTTTGTCAAATTTGCTCCTGTGGAGGGGCAAATTTTTGGGAAAATGTCCCTTTTTGAAAAAATTCACCCCTCCCCTAAAAAAATCCTGGTTACGGGCTTGGCCATGCACATAGACACAGCCCAAATTAATATTCATATACTGGTCTAAAATATTTTGCCTGTTGCAATTTGTATGGTCATATGAATTCAGAAGTGTGTGAAATATACTAATAATTACAATGTATTCATTTTATTTCCAGCTAGACATCTTGATGCTGATAATATAAGAAAACTGCAGAATTATGGATTCTACAATCAACGAATCAGATCTAGTGTTAAAAAAAAAAAAAAAAAAAAAAATTAAAGGTGCAACAAGAGATTTCAAGTCATCCATATTTTCTGTGATATGTATTGATTTCATATAGATTAGACATGCAATAGATTCCCTACCTTTTATTTGGCTTCAGAAATAATGTAAAATGAAAACAAAAGGTGATTTGTATATGCTTATATTTCAAAGAAAACATAGGCTGAATTTCGTATTTGCTCCTATACGAAATTAGAAATTTCACATTTTTGTACCAATGAAACAGTTCTCAGCTTAATCCTTTCAGATGGGGATATTTTTGATAGAAAGCTTTACAACAGTGCAAAAATCAGAATTTTCACATTTTTGTGGGACACCTGTTATTTGGAATCTCTCGTTGCACCTTTAAGCAAATCAGAATCACAAGGTGCGATATAACCAGCATCTTTTCTGTCTGTCCCGGGCTGTCTGTAGTTTCAATCTTTTACACTGTGCTATACAATTTAATCTGGCAGAAAGGTATTTTTTGTGTTATTTTTAAACAATGTCTATTGGAATAAAGCTCACATGCACATCACTGCATATTTCAACTATACAAATGTGAGTTTGCCATGTACTCTGGTTGAAAGCTACGTGGCATCCGTGCACAGGCCCAAAAACCAGTGGGGGCAGACACCCCCAAATTTCAAAATGTCCTCCAAAACCCTTAAAAGTGGCTCAAAAAGGCCCAAAAATAAATTTGCGAGCAGAGCGAGCCAAAAAGTAGGTGTTTTATGCTATTTTGTCAAAAAGGGTTAAAATTTTGTTTAAAAAAAAGGTCCACTTTTGTCAAATTTGCTCCTGTGGAGGGGCAAATTTTTGGGAAAATGTCCCTTTTTGAAAAAATTCACCCCTCCCCTAAAAAAATCCTGGTTACGGGCTTGGCCATGCACATAGACACAGCCCAAATTAATATTCATATACTGGTCTAAAATATTTTGCCTGTTGCAATTTGTATGGTCATATGAATTCAGAAGTGTGTGAAATATACTAATAATTACAATGTATTCATTTTATTTCCAGCTAGACATCTTGATGCTGATAATATAAGAAAACTGCAGAATTATGGATTCTACAATCAACGAATCGGATCTAGTGTTGCATGAACGAGTGTCATTTGGTGCCAGCGGAGAAGTGTTCCGGGCAACTTGGAGATCACCAGATCGAGGGGATTTGGAAGTAGCAGCTAAAAGGATCCCTATACGTCGTGATACTGCTGTTGAAGACCAGCTTCTATTTGAAATTGATATTCTCAAAAACTTAAATCATAGAAATGTCATCAAATATTATGGTCAAATTGTGACTCCTACCCATGTGACAATAGTCACAGAATTTGCAAGCAAGGGGTCCCTTCAAGATAACCTCAAAGGTAAAGAAAGATTGCCTCCTGTATTACTAAAGAAATGGGCGGTAGATGCAGCTAGAGCAATTCGGTATCTCAGAGATGTGAAGGTCGTACATAGGGACATCAAATCACCAAACTTTCTGATCACTGCAGACGATACCTTGAAAATATGTGATTTTGGCATCGCTAAGCATCTCGACGCCACCAAAACGACGCAGAATCCTGACAGAGGGACTCTATTTTGGCTTGCACCCGAAGTCTTTATGGACGGCAAACTGTCTCCAAAAGCAGACATATTTGCTTTTGGAATTGTCTTGTGGGAGTTATGCTCCTGTGAGGTGCCTTATAAGGGCATGATCCAACAGCATGTGATGTTCAAGGTGAGCATGGAACGTTTACGACCAGAAATCCCTGCTGATTGTCCGTTTGAGCTCAGGCAACTGATGCAGGGATCAGAAAGCTGGGATCATGACAGAAGGAAGAGGCCAGGTATTGATGAGGTGGTAGCTCGACTGGAGCGATTTGGTATTGTTACTCTGAAATAACCATTGGATTTAAACCTGAACTATAATACTGTGCAAAAAAATCCTCCCAGCATTGTGCCTTGCTATAGCTACAGTATTGAGTATGAAGCATTACAAAAACATGATAATGCCTATTTTTAGGAATCCCTTCACAAGGCATGTCCCAATCGCTTAATACCCTCATCCCCAGAACCCCAGATTTTACCGAAAGTGGTTAACTTTGATATCAGAAGGAAAGCTACTATTTTTCTCAGTTACCCTGTGAAATTGTAAGTCTAATGGATGTTTGTTTGGAGTGGAAATGTTCTCCATTTTGGTCGACCAATATTTACACAGTACTTATGGGGCTTACAAAAATCGCATTTCTAGCTCCCACATTCAAATCGGATTGAAATATCGGTGCAAAACTTTACAGAGGTGTTTTGGGGTGTAGGCAATTCTATCACGATGAAAAATTTGTATACTTAAATTGGGCCATCCTCCCTTAATTGATGTAAAAACAAAAAGAAATCGGGTATTACAAGTGATAAAAGGTCTTGCTTTGTCTTTGAATCATATGTCATCGTCACGCGGCGCAAATTGCATTTGTTATGTACGGCAGAAAGCCTCAAAAAAAATGTCAATTTCTTGCTATCAAGTGATCATTCATTAAATATGCCTAATTCACTTTGAATCCTAAAATCTTGCAGATCTGATTTCATCCCTAACAACAACCCATAGGTTGACGTTGGGTTTTCAAGCTACTGGAGCATGAACACTGATGCGTTTGATCCCATCTGACACAAGATGGCTTCTAGTTGAATAGGGGATGGGGTTAAAATTCCTATGGGCCATGGGGTTAAAATTAATTTGATAACTTCCATAGCACAAAATCTCACAGACTTAATGATCTTGATGATTTGCATCTTACTAAATATGGCACAGAAATTCATCATAAAATGAAAAAGCATTTGACTCTGTTTGAGATTTGACCTTATTTTAAAAATATTTTTGACACCACAGCATCTATTTGTAGTGGTGTGCAATCTCCATTAACTTGCTTTTGGTTGTTTATTTTCATTAATGCTGTTGGGATACAGGAGGCAGTGATGTAGAAGAAATTGACGCTGGCGGCGAACTTGCAGCAGATGTAGAGCCAATGAGTAGCATTGCTGGTAAGTTAAACAAAATGTGCCAAACAACCGCCCAATGCAGTTGATGAACTTTTTTTGTGTCGCCTGCCTTAAGGCAGGAATACACATAGGGATCACTTTGTCCTCGGTTGTTGAAGTCTGTTGTTGATGTCTGTTGATGTATGTTGTTGTTGTGAAAAAGGGTTAACATTTGCCTGTAATATCTGCATACTTCAATGGATTTAAACCAAACTTGAATCATAGATGCAACATGGGAGCCCTCATTTGCTGATGGGGTCAAAGGTCACATACCAAGGTCAAAGGTCACATACCAAGGTCAAAGGTCATGTTAGGTCAAGTTGTAAAATAGGCTAAAAAGGTACAATTGACCTAAATTGAAAAGTTGAAGTTCAATTGGAACCAAACATGAGTCATAGGTGCAACATTGGATCCCTTATTTGTTGATGAGGTCAAATGTCACATATCAAGGTCAAAGGTCATATGTCAAGGTCAAAGGTCACATACCAAGGTCAAAGGTCATGTGAGGTCAAGTTGTAAGATAGGCTGAAAATGTAAAAATTGACTTCAATTGAAAAGTTGAAGTTCAATTGGAACGAAACTTGAGTCATAGGTGCAACATTGGATCCCTCATTTGTTGATGCGGTCAAAGGTCACATGCCAAGATCAAAGGTCATATGAGGCCTATCATTACAAACCGTGACGGCAGGCGACATGCGGTCCAAGGACCGATGTGTTTTCACGTATGAAATGGATTATCAGATAAGTGTGTAAGGCTGGCACTTCCAAACCCAGGGCTTTAGTGACAGAGGACATGCAATCACATTATTTTCTAAAAAAATAGAGGTCTTTGGATGATTTTTAAACCTTCTGCTAGCACTAGGGTCACAGCAAATTAGCAATGATGGGCGAGGAATGTGGTCTCAATTTTGTGTGGTTTTTTTTATCAGGGGCTACGTTTCTCAGGGGCTACGTTTCTAATCATATGATGGTAAAATTTTGGTAGTGGGTAGGGGTGGGTCTGTGCCCAAGACCTATAGAGCGATCTCCCAAAATCGGGGTGTAATTTAGCAGTCCCGGGTTGGCAGTTTGGAGCCGTATTTTGGAAGAGGTGTTAGGAAGAGCCTATGAATCAATGGAAATACATTTTATATTTCACTAACATTTCAACCCACCAATTTTTATTCTTGGCAGGCCCCGCTGTGGCCAATCTAGAGAGGATGGTAATAAACTCACTCACACCGGATGAATTGAGACATCTGTACCCAGAGCTTGGACTGAGTCATGTCGTCGTAGAGAAAGCAATTGCCAATGCTCGCACTACGGATTCAACTCTTCAGGCTCGGGAAGTACTACGAGTGTGGCACGACAAAAAGAAGCATGAAGCTACGCCACAAGCTATGATTACAGCTCTTCAGAAGTGCAGGTTTAATGATACAGCTCAAAGAGCCTGGAATGCTTTGCATGGTCTAGGTACAAGTTGTATTCTTTGTATAGAACATTTATGTTCTTTGAGTCAGTGAACATCAGTGCCCGCTATTCAGTGATTGACAGTATTAAAGTCACTAACAGTAGATCACCGAAAGAGTCAAAAATTTGATTTGCCAGGAATGGTTGCAGGAATGATAAATCTGTAGAATTCCATAAATAATTTAACTTCCAAAACTAAAATTTGAGAGAAAGAAGGGAGCTATCTTATGCAAAGATATGGAACCTCCATTTCAATTATGTGTTGAGTAAGTGCAAGTACAAACCAATTTTGGACTAAAATAACGGATTTGTCTTAGGATGTGTTTGGTTTATTCACATGTAGGGTATGTTAGAATACCTATACTTGTTTCCCAGGACATGCCAAAAAATTTGATTTTCGATGAGTTTTTTTTGTCTTTCGATTATCAAAAACACTGGATAGTGCCTTTAAATCGTGAGCGATGATTGAAATCATTGGTGTATCCAATGCACTTTGATGGCGTGTAAGAAATGATGTGTGACGTTGGTATCACTGACTCGTGGAAGATAAGCGTACTATAGTGTCATTATATGTGAAATAGTTTTGGAAGGTGTGGATTAAAGGGCAATAAGCCTTAAAAGTATGAATTAGGTGTTAAGGTGAATCCATTTTGACTGTATCTAGATGACATTAGCCTGGGCCCACAAAGAGTGCTGGCAAGCATCTGCCGGGCTCCTACATGTGAAAGCACATGATAACTTCCCAAAAACATTATTCTTAGTGAGGAATGGCAGGCTATTCAAACATTCAAACATGCGTTTCATTGGCAGAAAATCCAATTCATTATAGACAGATTGTCTGCCTGTCTCCATCTACAGACTAAACAAATGGCATAGTGATAGAAATGATGAGTCTGTGCCAGTATTTTGTCAAGATTTTGTTGTCATGGTTACACCAATAGCAACTTCAAATTTGGATTCCCACTCCCTCCACATCGATAGCATTGTAAATAAAATGTATGCACAAGGTGGTGGCCGCCCAAGAAATCACAAAAAAATTTTGATGTTGTCATTGGTTAAATATGTAAAAGCGAAATCTTCACAAAAAAATCTTGATATTTGATATGTTATAAACAGTATTTCTTATTCCAAAATCATTGGAGCTGAAGAATAAGCTCCACTGGAAGGGTTGTTTCTGATTTTTTGGTTTTTGGTATTAAAAGTGCCTTAAATCGGTTTGTGGTTTGTGTCTGTATTGCCTGTAATCGTTTTGATTGTTTTGATGAGTTGCTATATAGAAAAGAGCTTGGTTTGCCATCGTCTGGTTTGCACTTATTTAGAATTGAGGGCCACCGTCCTGACCAAATGGTAGATTCTGTATAGACTATGACACATCGGTCACTCGCTTTTGAAGATGACCAAGACTAGGCTCGTTTTGATTGGTTTGATGCAGCATTATTTATGCCCAATGTATTCTGAAAATGTTTTTTAAAGCATTATTTTAAAATTATGGAAAAAATTGGGAATGTTTTTAATTGCAAAGGGACTTGTAGTACCCTGCAGAGGGTGAAGGTAAGGTCAATTTTATTATAATAGCTGTAAAATATGCTCTGACCTCTCATCGGAAAACAACCTGATGAGTTTCATGCTGCAGTCACCAGAGATACATACTGTAGCAGATTGGCTTTCTAAGGGGATTTTGAAATGCACTTAAAGCAGCACTCTCACATTTGCACAAATATGAAATTTGCTTCAACTGATAGGCTAGGCCATTGGAAGAATATAAGATATATTTTACACATAAAAAATGCCCCAAAAACAGGATTATGGGAGTGAATGAAGAGGCTAGAGACATCCAGGTAATTTGTAGGTCCACTTTTGGGTGCTGTATATTTGATAACAAATGTGTCTAGTACATGAAGTCACAGACTCCAACTCATTGATATTAAAACCACCAAAGGCTCATCAGCTGCGTTTCAAAAAGGGGGGATGCTGTGGGAATCAACTCGGTGTGGTTTTTCTTGTATTTAACACCATTTCTGTCGTCTGCTGAATAAAAATCACTCCAGATGTAGTTTTTATTATAAAATTGTTCTGCTTTCCCATAAGGGTGCTGATTTGGGTTTAATAGCATTTCAGGTGAGGGCTAATGCATATTTTGCGAGTGGAGACAAGCCAAAAAATTACGTTTTGTATGCTTGTTTGTCGGAAAACACCATCAACAAAAACCTCGGTAAAACGGTCCACTTTTGCCAATTCCCCTTTGAAACTCTTACAACAGGCCGTAGCCAGGAATTTATTGGGGGGGTGCGGATTTGCCAGAAGTGGAACTTTTTCAACAAATATTGGGGTGGGGGGGGGAAATGAGACACCGGCGTTCAAAAAACAGTATAATAATAGTAGTAATCGTAATACGTAGTAGTTTACCAGTGCATTGGAACATAATAGTTTATAATTATTCAGTTAAATAACAACCACTATAAAACGTAAGCTTTTCAAAAAGCGCCATGACAAAAAGTGGGACCCTCAACATGACTAAAGAAGACCTTTGTCATTTTTTTTTTGGGGGGGTGCATCGTTCACACATCGATGGCTACGGCCCTGTTTACAACCATGCACAAATATCAGGTTAGAAAAATCTTAAGGTGACACTATTTTAAGTGTGCTCAGTGTCGTCCTGTAACATTCTTTTATACCTTTTTCAGGTGGTGGGGATTAGATGGAGGGACCAGTTCCAATGGACGTGGCCACTGGATTGCGTACAAAACATCCAGAGCCTCCAGTGCAGGTGCTTGGGTTAGGAATCCTGCTGGTGGCGCTGACTCAAATCAACAAGCTGGGGATGCAGCTGCCCCCCACAAGGTGGCGTAGAGGTGCAGCTGACTGCCCAATGCATAATGAAGAGGAGGATATTTGGAGATATCTTGCTGTAATTTTGTTTTTTGGTATATAGGCTGTTGGTCGTTTATATCCTGTGGGGATTTAGAAGAAGGGGATTTTGCCATCAGATGATCACAGATTTCACTCCAATGACCCCCTATGTGCCTTTCACCCCATTTGGGTTTTTCCCAAAATCTATAAAAATAGCATTTGGTTGATAAAGCCAACACCCAACTACTTTGGAGTCCTTGTATTGATTGTCTCATCAAGTGCATTTCAGCATAATATGGGGTGAAACATTTATGGCGTGGATACTGGCAAAGTTGTTATCGAATTCACTTTTTTTGACAACTAGGATTAGCATAAATGATTTGTGTTGTAGTTGTTTACATTTATACGCTGATTTTGAATTCACATTCAGGAAAAGGAATAGTACATTTGCTTGTTGGCCGGGAAGTGCAGGGCCGTTACGCAGGATTTATTATTTTTGAGGTGTGCGCGGGGTATGTGAAAAAAGTGGGACCTTTTTGGTTAAAAAGTGGACCGACCACCTAAGTTCACCTTATTGGACTTTTTGAACATCTCATCACAAAAAAGTGAACATTTTATCAGGTGATAGAGTTTCAACCACTAAATTACATGTATTAATGAAGTATATAATCTTCATACACAGGCCTCAACATTACCACTATGCAGAAACGCGATTTGAATCGAAGAATTCTCCATGCTGCAACAGAACCCTGTGCAACTACTGCTGCCCAGACAGTCTGACCTTTCCTAAGCTGAAATCCAGAGGTGTACTAGAAGATAGTGAAGTCGCAGATATAAGAAGTAGACAAGTGCGGAGGCAATGGTTGACAGGTTGCTGGAAATCGTGGAAACGAAAGAAAGACAGAGCATATGGCATATTTATGGAGTGTTGAAGCCTAAAGATGCTGTGATTGTATCATGAAGTCAAACAAATTTGAGGGCAGAATTAGTCTTAGGTATGTCAAGTCTCCATCTGTGTCATATGAAAAGTCATGCCAAAATAAAGTAATTCCACAGTTGAACTTTTTAATGTGAGTGGTAATTTTTGCAATACAATTGCCTAAGATTATTAAACAAATAAACTTAGGCAACCATAATCAACCCAAATGATGTTGGGGCTCTCTCTACACCGAAGCACCAGATCTGCGTCAATGTGGTAATCCGAGATACAGATCTGTGTAGACTTGCGTTGGACGGTCTACATGATGCACATTTTCACGCTGTTACAGCTTGAATATTGCAACATTTAAAAACAAATTAAAGGTGCATTTCGTGATTCCAGCACCTTCTGTTTTATTCATTGTTCACTGCAGATCCTTGAGAAAAGTTATTCACAACTTTGTAGCTGATCCGACTTTGCGGTTTTGCTGTTATGAGATATGCGCGTTCTCCCCACAGTTCACTAGGCCCCTGTGCTATATTTCTGTCAGTTTTATGGACAGGAAAAGAAAATACAAAATTGCGAATTTCTTACAGGACATGATCCGAATTGTGCACGTAAGATTAGGCACACACGGATTTCTAATGTTAACGGTTCAGATGATATGAATTCTCAACTTTTTTTAGGTAAGTCGGGGGACGAGGCTGTGGAATCCAATGCCCCTTTAACGCGTAAGTGCGCGTTGCAGCCACTAAAAATTACGACATGATTTAAGCCGTGGCACTGCGCAACAAAGTCTTAACCAACCTAGAAGCCACTTTCCTTTTCCGCAGTGCCTACGCTGTGAAGTACCACATGATCAGCTCTGCATTAATGCAGATCTGGTGCCTCATGTAGAGAGGCCCTAGATGAATGAGCCAAAATATGCCACAAATGAAACATCACCCAAGCAGGAGACGTAAACAGGCGGGGGGGGGGGGTTGCCACCCAAAAGTTTTGATGGGAAGAAAATCTTGCTCAATCAAGCCCTGATTTGCGCATGCTCACTGGGAATTTTCACCCTCCACCACGGACAAAATTGGCTCCGCTCTGAACAAGAGAACGATGTTATGTCCCTGCACCTAAGGGGGCTCTAGATTTCGGCATTCCTCAAATCAAGAGCATTTAATATTTGTTTGATATTAATCATACACAATTCTTTTCACATTCTAAAAATTGTAAACTATCCATGTCTTTGCACGGTCGATTACATACACAGGCCATGAATACGTAATAACGCTAGGCCTATCGATTTGAGATGTATGCTAAAATATTCAGCATGAATTAATTTTGTCTTATTCTGTATCTTGCATTTTAGTGTAAGCAGTCTTTGAATACCACTACCATATTGATCATTGTTTTCACAAGAACTCGGGCAAGAACTACCTCTTACCTGTTACAAAAGCAGGTCATGACCACAGTAGTGAATCTTTATGCACCACAAAACTTTCGTAAACTTGAATTCCTTTCCCAACCTATGAAGGCGCTGACGTACCGACAAGTCACTCAATTCAAAGTGGATAGCATATCTTTCTGACTTGCCAAGGAATATGTTACTGCTTGGGCGATGGTAGTTTCTAACAGAGGATGTTTTAACTATCCATGCCCTGTGCAAGACACACCCCTTAGGATATCGCAACCACCCACACGGCCCGGGTGGCCTATGGCGAGACTGGGGCCTCTGCAGATGCATATAGCAGCACTCAAAAATGACAAGGGCAAATTAATTAAAGGAGTGAGCTACAGATTTAAGCTAATTAAGTGCCAATTGTAGTAGATATAATAAGTTATTTTTGATATTCTATTCATGTAGAGTGGAAGAATACACACACGACGGGCCAACAACCAGCCACCCAGTATGAAGCCAGTATAAGGGAAGCAGCTGTAAGGGAATCTCAGATATCCCACGTCAGTACCAGCCATACGAACGATAAGCAATCAGATGAACATGAGAAACTAAACCATACTAGATTCCATCATTGTTTTTTAAGACTTTTGGACAAGTGTCAAAGGTCATAGAACCTCAACCATTCTTTCAAATAGGTACAAAAAGTGTAACAACTGTAATCGTGATTGCCACCCAACCCATATAATTGGGCAGATAGTGATTGGTGTGTAGCGCCTCTTTTGCTCTTTCAATACCTTCACATAAATTGAGAGCTATTCTAGCAATCAGTGGAATTAGTATAAATGGGCTGGATTCATTTGGATTAGCTATTACAGGTCATGATCAAATGCATGGTTTCACATGCACTGTATGTGGTTCCCAGGAATTGATTACATGGCCTGTGTAGCCCCTTCTGTTGCTCTTTCGAAATACCTACACATAAATGAGATCATCTAGACGCCGTGGAATTAGTACCAAGGAGCAGATTGATGTGAAGGGAAAAGACCAAAGACCCTATTGGCTCCTGGTAGCTCCTGGTGATCAAGTCCTATATAACGTATACCTCTGTGTGTGTAATGGTGAGCGAAGCAACCGAACCCATACACCCCCTTTTAAAGCATGCATTGTACGCAAAGGCTGGTATATCAAAGTGTTTACTACTGTCCCCTATGTGCCTGCCACCCATACTGTGCCTGCCACCAAGTTGGAAGTCCGATTCAAACAGACTTGGGGTTAAGTGCAATAGGGTTCCTTCATATGTGGATTGACTTCAAGGTCATGGACCAAGGTCCAAAGGTGCATCTATGTCTTGTTCCAGACTGCGATCTTGCTAGGGGAATGTTACAAGTTTATCACAAGATTGCCAGTGTTTTTGTTTAAATACTTATACCACCTCCTCAGAAAAGAAAACAACATGGATGCATTAGCTTTAAAATGTATATTATGTTTTTTCATGCCTGTGTCAGGGGTAAATTGAGAGAATTTTTAGAGGTCCAATAAGTCCACTTTTGTGAGAATGTTCAAATGTCCCAAATGGACCATTTTAGGGGATTTAGGTCTACTTTACCAAAAAAAGTCCACTTTTTGGCCTATTATGTAATTAATAGAGCCTTGCCATCGCGTGGAAGAATTTGCCGATTTTGGCGCTGCGTTTACGCCCTACTAGTTTTTTTTTATGGCTTGCTGATTGCCCTGAAATACAGTTGTGCAAGCTTGTGATCTTATGGTGAAACTCATGGCAATGGATTTTATTTTGGTGTGTAAAGTCATTTTGGAAGGTGTTTTGTGGCGGGAATCTGATTTTCATGTAATAAAAGTCGCATGTGTGTCCGATACTCCGTCATTATGAGATTCGAGAGGGCGGTGTTTGTCATCGATATCAGTACCTGAGTTACGTGGAGCGTGTTTGGATTGCGGGCTATTGTTTCTTCGCAAACACCGAGTTATGTTTGTTGTGTGTTATGAATGTACCTGTATGATGCGTCTGTAAAGATCTACCTACAACCCGCCTTGGCTCAGATTCGCTGCCTGCACCATGTACTTACTCACTGTGTTCCACATAAAATTCTGCCTCTGTCGAGCCAAAAATGTTTGTTGTTGTGTATATTATTTTATCAGTAATATATTAATTATAGTACTTTTATGACATATTTCATGATTATAACCCTCAAAATATCCAAAGTTTTGATCCATGTAAAGATTCCCACGATAAAACTTAGGCATAGAGATAGTGCTAATTAAATATTCATGAACCCATCAACTGTTTACACCAGGGAGTCTATACATGTGTTTACACTCATTGGGGTTTCCCAGATTTCCATTTAGGATGCATTGACCGTTAACAGGCAGCCTCGTGTCCCGTGTTGGCTATGATTATGATACATCCACAGCGTAAGTGCCAAGCGTTTTGAACAGTTGTTGAAAAAGCAATCCCAAACATAATTTTAATTGAGAGACAAATTAATTCCATCGGGTTTTATCTTAATAATTACATATTCATTGTTATTTTGTGCGAGATTAAACTTTCTATGACTTCTGTTAAGCGAGCAATCATGAATTAATCTCAACAAGTGCGATTAGCCTACCTATCAAAAAGCTACATTTTACACCACCCTAATTTTGAATCAATTTGAACAAAATATAAGCAGGTTACGCAAGTTTGAAGCCCTTGTGCTTCATTCTCTTTCGGACTTTTTTGCATTTACAGGATTTTTGTTCGGGCAAGTCCAAATATCATCTAATGGTTTATGGTTTAACTGAACTTTTACTCCCAACAGTCCTATAATAATCAGAAAAAAGTTGACTAGACCATATTCCTTTATAATTTTACTTTTACCGTTTCATGAATAAAGGAACGACAAAAATTAAAGATATCAATCTTACACCACGTCGACAGACCAGCTGGGAATGTCCCTTTGTGCCATTTCCACCAAGCCAAGGTGTTGTTCGATCGATATTTCTCCCCCGGTCCAGCCTCCCGGGTCAACGATCTTGGCCCCCCACATATTATTTCGCAATCTTCGGTGAACCATCGACGCCAACCAAAAAATAAATAAAAATGAAAAAAAAAATAAAAATGAAAATTAAAATAAAATTTTCGTTTTTTTTAATTTTTTTTTTGAGATTTTTTTAAAATTTTTTTTTTAATTTTTAAAAAAAAATAATTTTTTTAGAATTTAAATTTTTTTTTTTTTTTATTTTGTTTAATTTTTTTTTTTAGAATGTCCATTTTTTTTTTGAATTTTTTTTAAAGATTTTTTAATTTTTTTTTTTAGAATTTTTTTATTTTTTTTTAGAATTTTTTTTTTTTTTTAATTTTTCTTTTTTGGTTTTTTTGATATTTGGGGAGGGGGAATGGATGTGAGGGAAAATAATTTTCGCTCATAGAAAATGGGCTGGGGATTACAAATCCGGAAACCACCCACGGAGGAGACGAGCGTTCGCTTGTTTGTGTTTCTGCCTGCTGTAAGCCATGGCCCTGGCCCGTGCATGGCATGCTATACTGTACTATGCGTATTGCATGTATTAGGCTACTGCATGTCGATAACTAAACGTGTCAATATTCGTCTCAGATTAGACTGTTCACACAGCAATGTGGATCATTTTGCTGTTTGTTGTGGATTGGGCGATGAATGGAAGCGCAGTATCTTATTTGAAGCCTCTTTGACGCACACTTTGACCCCCTAGCTTACTGAAAAAGCTGACTTCTTCTTTCTCAATAGGCTGTGTGAAACGAGTGGTTCATAGATACCACCCGCTCACTCCCCCCCCCTTTTACCTTCTTCCCCCCCCCCCAACTTCTAAACCTATTTTTCTTTTCCCCAAAAAGAAATTCCCTTTCTAGACGGGTATTAATTACAACTGTTTATTGTTGATCCTACTCTGTTATACCCCGTTGTCATTAGTACAGTGATTGTCAGGGAACGGGTGGTATCCGTGGTATAACAGTAGCAGGCATGGAGGGGCGAGTGCTCCCCCGCTCAGAACCCTGCCCAATTGCCGCCCTCCCCGTCACCTCCAAAAAACTGACCGTTAGTACAATGCATATGGGAAAGGCCCCAAATTTCCCCCGTCAGAAAATGGCATC
>JAMKCH010010906.1:0-36576 GCA_023653785.1 Ophioderma brevispina
GCTCAAATGTGCATGAAAAGTTCAAACAATAATGTATTAAACCAAAGTTTAATCCAGTTTTATCCCACTAATAGGGGGTGCCTGAATTCACCTCACATTCACAGCAATACTGCTAGAATTAAGCTTCAGTGCATCTTTTGTGATCTCAAGTATTTTAAGCAAATCATTTGAGAGGCCACCTTCGATCTCTGATGTACCAAATGCCCTACGGCCCTACTTCACTTATGGCACACACCAGTGAGATTGAGTAATAAAATTACTAGCTTCTGACTATAAGGTTGAGTGAGTTGGTACATTTTGTGACCCGGGTCACACTTTGGCTGACCCGACTCGGAATTCAGCAGCCTTTAGGGAATTAAGTACAGTATCACATACACTTTATTCTGTAAAGACTGCTAAATTCTGAGTCGGGTCAAGCAAAGTGGGGTCACAAAAGGTACTGCCCAGGTTGACCAGGCAGTTTTAAAGTGAGGGTATGTGTTGTCTATAATAGATTCACGCTGATGGGCAGGCAGGAAAAATGCATGTCGAATGCATGGAATAGGGCCGTGACTTGCGCCAGCGTTTAATCTGATTACAAATTGATTTTGTAGGGTGAAAAGAATGGCCAATTTGCATAGTAGACCTATTATACCAACTGCACAACATAAAAAAAAACAGACAGGCCACTATCACCTGTTCAAATCTTGGATGGACATGTCTGATGCCATATGGCATTCAATTCCACCAGGCCTACCAGCCACACAGCTTACACTAACACGGTATGCATTGCGTTTGTACTTTTGTCTCAAGTTTTATTTGGCACCATATACTCTTTGGTCATAGAACAGACATGACTTGAGACTATGTATTATTCGAAATAAAACTCTGTCCCTGCCCCTCCATTAATCTTAATCCCCCCGACAGAATAAAGGTTGGCCTACTATCAGCGCGAATCTACTATAGTGGATATGATGACCAACTCACAATCTGAAGGTTGTGGGTTCGAGCCCCACTGCGGGCCAACCTTTTGTGCACTTGGGCAAGGCACATTTATCTCGCTCGTCTTGGTTATCCAAGCTATATTCGGGTAGCTGTATGGGGATGTACTGATAGGATTATGTGTTTGGCCAGCTGCTGGCCCAAGTGAAGCAATACGATTGTGACGATTTCCTTATGGCAGCATAATAATATGCAACAGAGCTGTGACGTTGATGAAATGGTACTTTATAAAAGCCATTGTTGTATTATTCTTATCTTACTGTTATTATTTACAGATATCTGATCAAGAATCATAAGCATAATAATGTAATGTCACCACACCATCAAAATGACTGGAAGGCTGAAGTGGTATTTTGAAAAAAAAAGCTTGGAAAAATATTGGAAGCATAGGGAGTTTCTGTAACCTGACCCATCTGACAAAACACTTTTTTCTGACCACTTTATGAATTTGGAAACCCTTCACGGAATAAAACATGTTTTTTCTGTTAAGGTTTTCGAATTCATAAGTGTGTGAGAAAAAGTGTGTCAGAGAAAAAGTGTGTCAGATGGGTCAGGTTACAAAACTCCCAAGAGAATAGGCAGTGTGACTTACCTCTTGCCTCAGTGTTCATCATGATATCCCTATGCTTTGCTGCACCCTCAGCATGTAATGTCCTGCCTTGGGGGCTCTTCCATCACCACCTCTCCTTGATTTTACAGGCATCTTATGAGCCATTGTAAGGAATGTGGCAGTTTACAGTTTGTTGTCAGCTATATAATGGAAGGAGAACAAATTTCCCATTTTTTTTGTCAATTTTAAATTCCTGTGAAAACAAGACAAAACAAATGTTATTAACTTTCAATGCTTAAATACAATCAAATTGCACTAGTTAGAAAACCTTAACCACGACTCCACGAGAGGAGTTCGCCGAATTCCCACAATTCAATAAGCGCTGCTGATTGCTGGTGAGACATCGTGTAGGTTTTAAGGTAGTTTCCTTCAGGATGCCATCTTGTATCCCACTCTGTGCACTACTTTCCCAAAGTAATTCGGATTCTTCCCAAACTTCGAGTGTACATTGCACCTTCCGAATTTGGCCTATATGTCCAGGTCGAATGGTTGTCACACCCCGGAAGTAGACGAACAAAAAAGCCATTCCTTTGCTTTCTACTGTGACGCTTCCCCCTTCTTCACCTTTCCGGGAGATGGCTGAAAACCAACTGCTGTGAGTTGCTGGTAGGCGTTTTCCTCTCAGGAGACCCACTGCTGCCTATTTGCTGGAGGGACTTTGATGCATTTCTGCCATTCTTTTTGTAATAGGAAGCAATGGGTCTCTGAGGGGAAAGTGTCCAAGGCAATGCAAAGCAAGGCTATTTTGTCACATCTTCCAAATTCGGAAGGTCCAACATACACTCAACATTTGGGAAGAACCCAGGAACCCGGAAGTACACTGGGAAAGTCGTGCACGGTGGGATACAAGATCGGCCCAGTGGCAATGCACAACAATGGGTATCCTGAAGGAAGACATTCCCCACAAGCAAACTCGCAGCAGAGCTAAAAGTGAAATATCTCCAGACATCTGGGACCAGCAGAATTCGGAGCACTGAAGTAAACCTAATACTTGATTGCTAGTTGTTGCTGTTCTGACGTGTTAGGGTTAATAGCGACTTGGGCAGGGTTGTGACAATTAGAACCCTGTTCACTAGTGACCCTGATGAATTCATCAGGGTCACTAGTGACCCAGGGTCGCTACTTGTCACAACCCGCATGAGAGTAGTATCCAAATTTTTCAAGGTACCCACATCCCTAGTTGAGCCCCAACAACAATGTTACAAGGCAATGCAGTACGGAATCTACCAACACTGCTGATGTCTGTGTGGATGTGGTAAACCATTCTACAGTGATCAACCCGCCACCGGCCATGTTGATTTTTGACTCCGATCCTTCCCAGCATGCAACAAGCTAGGTTTTGTCATATAACAAACAATATTACTCATCAAATTTTGTACGGTTTGTAATTGTAGATTCAAATAGAGGGCGCTAGGAAGTTAGGCTATTCTTTGGTTCAAGGGTGGTCATCGTAAAATCACTGTTGACGATATTAACCCTAACACGTCAGACCGGCAATTACAAGCATTAGTTGCACTAATTGCTTGTAATTGCCGGTCAGACGTCTTCCCCTTTAAGGACCCATTGCTGCGGACTGCTGGTTAGACGTTTTCCCCGCAGGAGGAAGCATTGCTGAAGATGCCGGGTCGGAATTTTCCCCACAGAAGGCAGGGTTCCCGCTTAGGTTTTTAACTTGAAGTCCATTGGACCCCAAAATTCCAAAATGTTCAAACGTATTGGTCCAGTGGAATAATTTTGTATGTGGTCCAATATTATTCTTCCAAATAATGTACAAAATCAGTGCTTATCAGTGGTAGTCGTTCTCCATGAACAACCATGACATGTAATTTTGGATGATTGTGTTTTGTTGTGTATTTTGACTGTTTGTTCTGTGAGAGGACATATAAATGCAAGGTGATAATAATTCGCCACTCATCTTCACTTCTGATGAAATCTTGCTATGCCCCAAGATAAATACAAGTAAGTCACAATTCTTTTGAGAGACTGGTTTAAATTAGGGAATGGGACATCTGGGCAGTAGACCTACTGTACCCCACAAGACCTGAATTACCGGTCTGAATTCCAGTCATGCGTTACCTGAATGTCACGCTTTAAAAAACTTAACAATCTGATAATACAGTCACAGGGCCGAGTGGTATTGAGTCCATCTCATATGCACCAGTTTTGGGAAATTTCATCTTATAAGGGAACCCACTAAATCCTATTCTTACTTTACACTCATTTTAGCCCACAAAGCATTAGATCTTATATTAATTTTTAGCATGATCATGAAATGTATTGTGGTTCTTAAATGAATGAAGTTATATCCTGAAGTACTATTATGTTTTGTACGTACAATGAACCAGGGCACCCGTTGCTTATGGGATGGTTTAAATCGCCCTGTTGCCACAACCCCGATATGGAAATAATGTATTGAGAAGTAATTACCCATGACCCTTCAAACTTCAGAAAGAAAACTTCTACCCTACATTTCCCTTGGCTCCGTAGCGGTTGTGTGAAATGGACCATTGCACTCAAAAAAGACTAATTCAAAGGTAGGTCATTATATTATGCCTCTATTTTTGGATATTGTATATTTTTCCACAGGTTTGTTTAAATCCCAATAAATAATGACAAAATTGTTTGCTAAGACTTGGGTGAAAAAACTAAGTCAAACAGATTTTGTGCTGCAAGTAACAGAAATATTTTGTTATTTTGGGCTTGGAAACATGGTTTAGACTTTCAGAGGCTTAGGATTATGGCATCCAAGTGGACGTCATTTGTCCACTTCATCTGAAGTTATTGCGTTACAGTGAAAATTCTGTCCCTTATAGACCAGTAATTTCACTGCATTTTTTTTCTCAAGAGTATTTCACTCTTGGGGTAAAATTCTCTAGAGTGAAAATGTCAATCTGAAGGGAAGAGTGAAAAGTAACTCTGAAGAGTGAACCATATTGCGTTGAAAATAGTGTAACCGATAGATTGGGAAATGAGAATGGCCCTTAATGGAAATGGACGAACGCCCTTTAATTGGTAAATGGACGAACGGCCCTTTAATTGGTAAATGGACGAACGGCCCTTTAATTGGTAAATGGACGAACGGCCCTTTAATTGGAGAAATGACCTTACTAAATGATTCCTCCCCCTCCCTCCCCATGAAGAGACCCTGTGGTTCCTAAGCCCCATGAAGAGACCCCTGTAGGTTCAATCACTGGAAGAATATGTCCCCACTCTGCACTATTCTGTATAACTAGTAATGGTCCCTCTTGTAGGACAGAGAAGTGTGTACATGTAGGACTACCATGTCTCTACCAGACCCCCTCCCAAAAGTTTGATGTTTTTTATTTTTGGGGTTTTTTTTAATCCCCCCCCCCCAAGATTACAAAATTTACGGAAAATTTTCAACAGTCATTGTATTTGACCTAATTGCAGCTATTAGTATTAGTGTGGGAAATCTCAATTCATTTCCCCTCTATACTGCCCAAGTAGTAAGAGGGAAGGTGACATGACATGCTCCAGCTCCACCCACAACTAGAGGCTCTGATATTGATTGGCTAATGAGAAAGTATGTAGTGACCTGAGTATTTGCAATGATTGGATAATGAGAACATGTCAGTGATCTGGAGACCAGGTGAATGTAATGACCTGGGAAGGGATAAACACCGGAACATAACGCTCTAGGCGGTCATGTACACTGCATTTGTATGGAAAATTACCACATGCGTGCTTCAGCACTCAACCACAAAAGCAACAAGCCGAATATTCCCCTCTCATTGTTTGAAAGGATGCTAACCAAAGAGGTTCTATATAGATAGAGAGGCAAAACGTTACGTAATCTTTAGAAATCACCGTCTCGCATGTTTTGCCGACAACAAAGAAAACCTAGAGTACCAACAATAGAAAGCAATGGCTGCCTCCGCTTCTTCACATACTGTGGGTGCCGCTTTGCATATACACTAATCGGTAGTGATACAAATTAATGTTAGTGTTAGAGGTGGCCAGGTGTAAAAATAGTGTACCTGGATCATTGTGACCAGATACTCACTCGCTAGGTGCTTAGGCGCACTTAGGTGAAAAAGATGTTAGTCATTGAGGCGTTATTTAAATCAAGACGACTGATGTGTCATTTCATTCGTTGTGTGACCATTGGTAGGACAAAATTTAACCACCCAATAGCACCCAGCATCCAAAAAATGATATTTGGCGGATTGTTTGTATCGATTTAACATTATGTGTGTATACAAGCACCCAAAACTGATAATTATTCCGTCTATATTCAAAATGTCAAGCGCCCAGCACGGCACGGACTGGTTTTGAATGCGTGTCACCCCCTGATGCTAACACCACGGGCGCATGAGTAAATTATCAGTATAAAAACCCTTTTCAATGAAGCCGATTTTAATGTGTTTTTGTGAGAGTCGGGTATGCGTTAAACATAGGAAAGATGACAAGTCGGTTGCATTTGGTTTTTAGCAATAATAGTTGGGTTTGAATGTACTTTAGTAACCCAGACCCACCGCAAATTCTGTGCGTGATATTGACTCCGACGTTTTCAAGATGTGAAAAGTGAAAGTCGTGCGTGAAACTTACGCTATCCCCGGAGTGAGTGAAATTGCTGTAGACGCCAAAAAATCATGATAAGAGGGGAACCTGAAGAAAGGCGCATTGCGGGGATGACGGTTCGGACGTTAACACTTGCCACAATTTTTTTCCGTTGGAGGGAAAAAAAAAACGTCCCACCGGCATGCAAGGCATCAATTGCTTGTTATTATTCACCATTCTTGCAATTGCGGTCGACTTTTCAGGAACTATTTCCTTTTGAAACATTGCTTCGTGTTGCCGTTCGGACGTTTTCCCCACAGGAAGGCGCACTGCTGCAGACTGCTGGTCTGGATGTTTTCCCCGCAGGAGGCGCATTGATGCAGAATGCCGGTCGGAACATTTTCTCGTGAGAAGGCGCATTGCTGGGGACGGCTGGTTAGACGTTTTCCCCGCAGAAGGTGCATGCCGCGGACGACGGTCGGATGTTAACAACTTTTTTTAATTTAACAATCGGGACCGCTGCGGAAAAATGGTCCCACCAGCAATACACCAGCACTTGTGATTGCTGGTAGGACCTCAGGAATGCGTTTGTAATTCCGAATTCGGGTCGGACGTGACGTGTTGTAGCGGGCGACTCCATGAGGTTTAGTGGTTTTAAAAACACGCTTTTTTTTCATGTATACATTTGACGAAAACACAAATTAAGTTAATACATAGCCGTATTTATTTTAAATCGCAAAGCATGCATTCCACAGTGATTCCACCGGTTCAGACACATTGCGATTGAGTATTGACCAGCAAGCGAATACGTCACGACTGTTGTGCGAATGGGACCCAACGTTTGTTGAACCTCATACGTCACAATGAGTTGCGGTTAAATTTTGTATTGACATTAGCGGGGTCATGAGTGCTAATTAATTAGAATTTTAGTCTCGTTGTACACATGTTATTGGTCATCACCGAGAGAAAACATTCAGCTCAGCTGGAATTCTTTTTGCTTTAGAAGTCAGGCAAACACATTCAAATTGCACTCATGTTCCCGGGCCAAAGGCTGCCCTGCGTACTGATGCTTGAGTGAATTCTATTTTTTAGATGCCCAGTAGCGTCGGCATATCACCGGCAAACAGTGCCGCTAATCTGAAGTACAAAATACCTTATAATTATCATTATATGTATTTCATTGGTGGTTTGAATGAGGGAAAAATTTTATTAATAGAGCGACGAGTAAGTGCGCATTGAGCTTCTAGCTAGCTCAGAAGTATAAATCATTCTGTACACGGACGCATGTGAATTTTTAATGATCCGTAAAAAGAGGTTTTCAGTAATCGAGTGTTACGATAAGACTTAAAAGCATTTAGAACGATGTGTACTTCTAATTGTTCAAATTTCTGTTATGAAAAAAAATGTAGTTCTAAGGCGGCGCCTGGTGTCTCCCCACTTCGCTGTGCCAACGTGCCTCGATGTTAATTTTAAATCTGCCAGCAACAACAATACGATAAATGGCAAATTCAATAATGCAAATTTTGACAGGTGTAATCCCCCGGGCGTTCCAGGATGGTAAACGAAAGCAATAGAAAAAGTAGTAGTAGCGCCCATTGATCAATGTTAGACGTAGCGGGTCAGTAAGTAGTTCAAATTTTCATTGCATTTCGGCATGTTACACCCACAATTCGAATACATGTTACTGCTCACAGAATTGCTATTGTAGCTTTACTACTGTCGTTGGAGATGTGAGGAAACTGTAAGTACCTTCTAAAAAGGAATTTTGAAGAGCACATAAAGGTGGTCCATTGTCACGTTCAGAAAATCCCGGCTCGTAGACCGGTAATTGTTAGACCAATACGATGGGTACATCATAAAAACTCCTGTGAGGAGTGATGAGTCATCAAGCCAAACTTCGGTTCAACAGTAGTTCCAATGATTGTAACCTCAAGGTCTGACATTATTTTTATCACTGGGAAATCTTTGATCGTATCTCTGACCTGAGGTTACAACAGGCTCATCGTTTCGAAATGTTTTTTTTTTTAAAGTTTGTTTGGGTGAAAAAAGGGGTTCTCACAACTCAAATTCGATCTGTGACGTACTCCGATTGCTCTGATCTAAAAATCAGGTACAGAGGTTGCTGAGTAATGCTAGTTTTCCTTTTGCACTTTGGATGTCAAAAAAATCTGGCGTGTGTTTATGGTTCATTTAACATTTTGTCGTTATCTACATGTAAATGTGTCCTAAATTCTCCAAGTTATAATGTGCACATTTAACGCATGCGCTTTGTACCAAGACTTATCGATGTCTTGCATTAAAACTATGGATCGATTATTCATGACAGCTAGGTATCGTAATCTCTATTCCAAACATGGTTTACACAAGACATTATCCAGCATTAGCGCCCGATAGAGGTCGGTCTCATCAAGCATGTCCAATAGACATTTTTGTTGATATGCCAAAGCACATGTTCTCCACTGACCTTTACATCTTGACCTCTGACCCCATACAACGTAAAATCGCATACTGCTGAAAATCACGAAATTTTGATCATTTTAGTGTGAGTTAGTGAAAAATACAGGTCCCACAGTATTGTAGAGTATGTCAAGATAACAGTGAGTCAAGAGTCGGGTATTTCGGACCATTTTGGAGTGATTTGGGTGAGTTTATAAATTGGAAACCTTTAAAGGTTGTTTAAGGACTTGTAAAGGACTTCGGGTTCGGTAAAGTTAACCAACAAGTACATGAGATATGGTACCACATCTCTGGTTGTAGCCCCTCGGGTCAACAACTTTGAGATGTGGGCAGTAGTATCCGTCAGAACCCAAAGCGACTTTTGACATGGTGACGAGACAACAAAAAATTAAGAAATTTCTACAACAAATATGCTCCACTTACCGATATCACACGGACTAATAACGGCTTGTTACCAAAGTTTGTACTCGTTTATGGACCGATCCCTTACTGCCACAGAAAAAATCGGCGAAATTTTACATCCTGGTGTCAGCTCTTCACATCGGTCTCACAATTCTGTTTACCAAATGTGGCGATATCACATGCTTCGGAAATTCCCCGGAATTCCTCACATGATTGTAATCTCCTCCCAACACGCAATACAGTGTGTGTGCGTGTGTGTAAGTTAAGCGTGCGGGCCGGTACGGCAAGAGAGACCCGTTTCTGGTCTTCGACGTCATATCCCCAAACAAAATTAGCGTAGTAAATCAAAATTTCAAAATTAATTTCATAAAATAACAAATTGTGTTCACTGGATAGATATTACTATCCCTGTTAATATGATATGTCAACCACATCTCTCAGATTAGAAATAGTGAAGATTTTTGAAAGAAAAGATTTGAGAAAGCAAGCCTCATACCTACCATTCAAACTTGCCGCCAGTAAAAAAACAGGAAGCAGAATAGTGTTTGATACCTCCCCTACCAATGGCATTTTGGATGTGCAGTTGCCAAAAACGCGTATAATTTTCACCTATGCATGTCACAAAATGTGTAGTGATGCTTGCAGTGTAACAAGCCCTGGGCTCTCCAGTGTAATAATTAAATCGGCTACCCCCCGGACAATGCCAATTTTGCTGGTAACAAATAACAAAAAACGAACGAGTTGTCGGACCATTGAGCAAGCATAATGTTTCTCGACTCGCCGAGGTGTCGAGTTCAAATTCCCATTGTGCAAACAATATTAGAACTTCGAGTGTTGTGCCATTACTACTGTGTAAAAAGGTTTCACCCATGTCTGAGCAAAAACCCAACAAAGCGGGACCAACGTGGCAACGCTATATCGTGACGCCATTTTGGGAAAAGGAAAAATTTTTATTTGATCTTTGCATTGCTAAATATCTCAACAAAACTAAAGCCTGACGATGTTCATGGATTGTCTAGGATAATTTTGTATATTCGATGATGCCTTGGGGAATTCAACGACAGAGTGTAAGTTTTTCGGGGGTTAATTTTCATACGGCTTTCATGGGCTTGGGCGGAACTAATACCAACAGTATGCTGTAAATTACCTGGTGCCTGTGCCTTGGGTTAGCTTATGGCCCAGTGGTGAGACACCATAATCGCCACGGAACCAGCGTAGCTTAAATGCAAATGGATCAATGCGCAAGCAAGGGAATACTTGTCACGGACTAAGATCATCTTGATCACTCCTCGGGCCCCCAACTGTTTCCCGCTGCACAATTTAGCGAGGGGGCCGAGGGAGTGATCAAGATTCTTCTTCTTGGCCTTGTCCACCCACCAGCAAGTTTGTTGAATTAAAATGGCTTATTGTCGCCCAATTTTCCTTGATATACGTTAAACTTTATCAGCTAAAGAATACATTTTTATATTTTATACAACAGCACCAAAAAATCAAATGAAAAAAAATAAGGGGTAAACAAACCGCAGGTGGTTTTGAGATATTGTCAAGGGTTTCCTGCAGCCAACGGCAGCCCAAGCTAAAAGTACACGGGACTAACACCGCAGTGAAAGGGCGGGGTCTAGCCTAGGGCATGGGGTCCAGGCATTTCTGTTAGAGATTTTTCCCAAGAGTGATTTCACTCTGGGACCAAATTTCCAAGGGGGAAAATGGAATTCCAAGAGTGACACATTTTAGACGCGGATGATGCAGTCCAATTTTCTCGTGAACCTAATTGTGTTGTTATTAAAACTGCAATAAGTTACATAAAGCGGCCCTAATGTTGATGTATTATGTCTCATTTTAGCCTTCTATTAAGAAGTTCCTAATTTTACAATTAATAAAAGAAATTATGCCAGAGAGCTCAAAACACCATGAACTAAACTCAAACCAAAAGTGCCTTAGCAATGCCTGTAAAGCATAACAAACTATAAAGGAGCAAATATATCAGGAGCAACCGAGGTTGAGTCTACAAATTTGCTAGGCCCCTCAGCCTAAACGTCACCACCCACCCCAGCAAAAATATGGGCACTCAAGGCATTTGTCCAAAAAGAAATGGGTAAGGTCCACTCCTTAACACCCCCAAAAAAATTAATAGGACCATCTGTGTAAGAACAGAAAAAAAAATCTTAGTATTCTCCAACCTAAAAAAAATGAGTATGAACCTCCCCCCAAAAAAAAATGAGTTGACCCAACCTCCATCCCCGGCGGTCTCAGTATAACCCCTTTTTGAAAGTTAACAAAAAAAATTGAGTACAAAACCCTCTTCAAACAGTCTTTCATTTCGAGGAGCTCTGCCTGTGAATCAGGGAAGTATAGAACCACACAGCAAATTCCAGCAGTTATGCATACTCATAGGGTATAAATAGGTCTGACAACGGGATTTTCCATATGATCAAAAAAGTATTTTGTCAAAATCTATAAATTATGCACATGTATATGAAGCATATTGATTCAAGTAAATTCTAGTACCCTTTTCTTTCTGATCCCTATCAATCCTCTATCCCCGGGACCATTGATACAATAAGAGTACTTCAATTTACCAATAAACCGTCATAAAAAACACCCTTAAAACCATAGAAATTATATACAGATTTTTAGAGAGACTTCAAATTCTTCCTAAATATCATCACTAGCCTGACATATCCGCAAGGTGTTTGTGATGGGCATAGGCACTGCACTGTCAATTCAAGGGTACAATCAAATTGGTTGCGCTTGATAAGGTCCTATATTGATTTTAGAGCCTTTGAGTTTCCCCATTGTGCCGCCAATGAGGCCTCTAAATTCCGGACTGTTCATAAATGTCGGGTGAAAAAGTGCCGTCGGAAGGCGTTTTTTCATTTATTTTTTGGGGATGAAAATGATTCCTGGATACGCTGGAGGACCAGACAACCTTTCTTGGTCAAATTTTCTCTAAGAGGGAAAAATCAATCTTGGGAGTTTTTTCCCATGCGTGAGGGTGAACATTCCAAGAGTGAATCACTCGGGGAGCTCGGGTATCGGAATGCTGGGGTCTGAAAGAGGGGTGGGGTAAAAGGGTAGTGAATTAGTGTTTCTTTTTCGGAAGTTCACTCGAATTTATAGTACTGGACCGTTTTTTTTTTGGCGGGGAGGGAGTCCCGGCCCTCTTATTAAAATAGTCCAGGTCTCAGTTTTTGATGGGGAAAGAACCTACACAGGGATTTTGGCCTCCTATAATTTATTATTAATTACACCACAACACCTAACACACACATACATACGGACACATACATACACACCCACGGCATACATATAATGTACACCATACACACAACCATTTTTATAATTTATAATAGCCTATAGGTCTATATAAAAACTCACTGACTTTTGTTCACCTGTTTCACCAAAGGCAATTACAAATATATTGCTATTCGGCTTTAGAAAAATCATTTGTAGCCTAAATATCTGCGAATGATCGCTAATATATAGCCCATATATCCAGATGACTCATATTTTGTTTCAATCAGCGGGTGACACTGTGGACAATTCCCATAGACATTCGATATCGATGGTGATAGCGCACCACTTTCGATAAGCTACATAATTTAATTCATGCATAACGTATTCAGACGTAAACCGGGGGATGACGTAGCGTAATAGCGCGACGCACGGCTGCCAACTATAAGCTCCAAGTTCATGCAGCTCAGTGTGTAGAACGCATCCATTCTCTTGATCGAGTGCCTATCCCGAATTTATTTAGGATCCCTGTTTCAATCGACATCGGATCCTTTGCCAAGCCGTGATTCATGCACAAACTCAACGTGCTCGCCCAACTGGCGGTTGCGGTCGGTCCGTTTTGTAAACATCCGGTTGCCAGAATTTCACACTGAGGTAAAGCAACCGACGTCCATTTTATTTAAACAACCGTACAGCACATGGACATGAAAACAACCAAAAACGTTGTGATGACCATTTAGGATTGCTTTGAAGCAGATCATGAACATATAATGGTAGAATAATGTTCCCTCTATTGGAATACCATTCGTCTCGGACGTAATTTCACACATTGCTAGAAATAAAACTGGCATTCAATGGCAAGTCTAGTACTTTTTCGACCATCGTCTTCGACACAGAACTCAAGTACTTTACCCTCCGATTTTGAATAGAAAACCTTCGGATCGACCATGTGTCAAGTCTCTCTGTGTAGAATAATGTTTACACTACATTTAAAGCAGTTTTTAATGATAATACTAACAAACTTTCCATGAATATCGCAAAGTTGAACATTACTGAATTTTCGAAATAGCTGCCTGCTGTCTTAACGGATTCTTTTCGTCTGCTGCCATTTTTCACCGTGATGAGTAAGGACGCCACACTCCGCGGGTGCCTGATTTCCGCTCACAAAATAATAGCACTTTGACCATCGACAATTATAAAACACTGAAGTACGCACGTTTTCCAGAATTTTTTAACGCTATTTTTCGATATGCAATGGATTCTAAATAGCCCTCACCCTGGCAGGCTGTATATTGTGAGGAACGTACTACGATCACAATATACCACAACTTTCATCATACTTGCACTTCCATAGACCACAAACGACACAAAATTTGATTGTGGTATATTGTTGTTGTATGCTTTAGTAGTTTAGATAAATCATACCTAACCAATTTTGGAGTTAACTCATCATCTACTACAATATACCTTGTGTATACCACCTTGGTGTTAGAGGCTTACATGGCGCTGATCGGTTGCGGGATGTACGTGATGTACCACACTTTATAGTCATGATAAGATCACAGACCACAAACTACCACAAAATATTGCCGGTTCTGTAACTATCATATACACAATATACCACATATTACCTATGTGTGCTTTTTTTGTGGTGTAGAGCCCTTGTTAGGGATAGTGGGACCTATGGATGGCTGAGAGTCTACTACTACATGAGGATGCAGTATTGAAACGTAAGTGCCGTCGACTTGGGACTTTGCATTACCCAAAATTGGATGTCCTTGTTTCAGCAGCTGGAATAGCTTTCGTAGTACCATACTTTCGACCACTCAGTGACTAAGACAAGCAACTCCGAAGTCATGCTCAGCAGGAGTTAGAGTCACCATACCGCTAGCTGGCCGTCAGTGATGTCATTAACCCTACCATGACCGGGTCGTTTTGCCGGCCGACTGCCCAATGAAAGGCAATCTATTTTTATTTTAACGGCCCAGATGCAACGCGAGCAAGTTTTGCGTTTCATTGCATCGCGGCCGGTTTTCCCGCACAGGAAATAGTAGCGTAAAGTCAATGACTGCCCAGATGCAACGAAAAACATCGCCCATTTTCCTCGAAACGGCCAAATGGCAACGAAAAACATCGCGTCATTTTCCCGAAGACGGCCCCGATGCAACGAAAAACCTCGCGCCATTTTACCGAAAGACTCCCCAGATGGCCCGAGACATCGCGTGAAAATGCAATAGAAACACAGGGTACTAATAAATAATAAATAAATAAGGTGGATGCGTACTGCACACAGGGGATCTGCATGAAATTTGTAGCCTTATAGTTCCAGTCGTGAGTGGCGCTATTACCTACATCATATTCCCGTGCGTAGGCGCATTATGCTACTCAGGCTCCCTTTTACGGTCATGAATACTTTATTGCATAATTACGCCAATAGCTTATCGAAAATGGTGCGCTATCACCATCGAAAATCGAAATTGTCTATGGGCATTTGTATCAGTTGTCCCCCGCCTGATTAAAAGCATTGCGCCTTCCTGCGGGCAAACCGTCCGAAATGCAGTGAAAAGCATCCAATCTTCCTCAGTCAATACGGTCCGCAGAATGCAACGAAAACACTCGCGTCATTTTCCGCGAAGAACCCCAATGCAACGAAAAACATCGCGTCATTTTCCTGGAAGAGGGGGGGGGGGGGCCCTGAGGTGCAACGAAAAACATCGCGTCTTTTCCGGTAAGACGGCCCCGATGCCAATGAGAGCCCATGAGGAGTCATTTGCGCACCAAAATAGCTGTTGACGGCCCAGATGCAACGAAAGCATTTTCCGACGTACCAACGTTTTCGTTGGCTCGCATTTCCCTCGGCCGCGTTAGGGTTAATTATCGGACTCCTTCATTAATTAGCATATAATCCAAATTTCTAAAGAAGATTGGTTTGTGGTAAACTTTGCAAAACCAGTAAACCCTAACAGTCATTGACTTGTTTAAACTGAGCTTATAATTGGCAGTACAGTCATGAAAGTATGAGCTCTTTTCTAACAATCATTTTACATTTTAAACCAATTTGATATTTTTAATTTTTTGTTCCTGGACCTATTTTCTTGTGAACCCTACTTTAAAGTGGCCAAACGGTCATAATAACACATTATTGACGGCATGGCACTATGCCAGCATTTATAATAATTTCATCTCTGATCTAGCATAAAGTCAAAGACTATATTAAATTTCACGGCACATGATTGATGACTGCCACAGTGCCACTGCCAGGACAGTTCATTCATGCAGTCCTACACCAAAATTCAAAAATTTTGCAATGACTGACGGACTAACCATGAGTCTGACTAATGGCCTAATGCACCCGGTCTTTGCATGCAATTTACAATCTAGTAACAAGTGGTAACAGTAGTCTGGCTGTGGTGATTGTTACATTGTCTGAGAGTTGACTTCCAGTGCTGAAGAGCCCGAGTGCTTGAGTGTGTAGAGCAAGTCAATTTTTGGCGAAATTCGTCATACTCACACACAGACCACATTTTACAACCATGTCCGACCATGGCATGTGTTGGGCATGTTTTACCGGCCTTCATCGCCAGCCTATTTACGGGTCGGTTTTATCGATAAGCCTTTTATGTTTCAGTTCTATCAGTCATTCTAGCCCTCTTCACATTCATCAATACAAAGCATACCATGATTAAAAAATACAGTGAATGGCGTTATCTAGGAATGCTTACCACCGAACTTCCACACCAGTGTGTCCCAACTGGCGGACTTGAGGAATACGAGCTCTCAAAATAACAAAAATGAGCGCCTCGTCCAATCAGAGCCGTGGGGGACGGCTACGATAATGTGCAAAGGCCGTTTTGACAGATTTTTTGACGTTCAGGGTCAAGATGTCAAAAATAAACGCATACTTAACGCACTCATGCCATCGCCCGAGGCCTAGGCCTACACCAATAGGCTACCATTTTAGAAGTCAGTATCGAATGCCGAGAAAGAAAACAGCGCTGTCAGGAAATGGAAAAATATGAGGTCAGGGTGCCTTCTTCTATGACCAGAGTTACGCTAGGGCCTATGTTGGGCATTGGGAGGCACAACGAAGTGCAGCGGTGAGTAGGGTAGTTCTAAGATTTCTGGATGGAGTAATATACATATTATCTGTTATGGTTTAGAACAGACAAGTGTAGTGAAAAAGACGATAGGCGTTAATGTGACACAATATGAGGCCTAAAAATCGTACTCGGTCTAAAACTTAAACCAAAAAGGAAAAGGCAGTTTGAATTGCATGCTTCGGTGACAATGTTTGAACTGACCTCGGCATTGCTCCAAGCAATGCAAAGATTTGTGTTTAGTTCTGTTCCCAGCACAATGTTCTGTGTAGGCCTTTTAACAAGGGTCGTTGATTTGAAGAAAGGAGGGCATTGAAAGGCAAATCGTTGCGGATCCTTTGTAAACAGGCAGTTGGGTCGGTTGAGTTGAGTTCATTGCCTTGTATCCATTGAACTAGCACTAAGTAATTGCCTGAATGAATAATGCGCATGCTTGGCAATAATAGGCCATAGTGGATTTTTGGTTACGTCTTTCTTTCAGAACATTCAATTGGCTTTCAATTTTCGATAGTTAATGGGAAGTAAAATGTGCAGATTATTTCGTCTATGTGACTGAGTGTACATAATTTGATATTCTAAAAAAATATAAAATAAAAAAAATACTGGCTTTGCACCATAAGCAGTTTCTTGTTTTTTTAAAAAGTGCTAATGGGTGTTCAATAATGTAAGTTCTACATTCATAAGCTCTACATTTTGCTTTCTTCTTTTTATTAGGGTCTAAAGATTTTTGTCTATAAATTAAGGCATGTTCCTATTTTTTATACATGTGGAATTATGTATGCATGTAGTGAGTGTTCTTCTTTTATTTTTCCAAATTCTTTTCTTAATTTTCAGTACATAAAATCAAAGGAGAAGGGGCATTCAGGACACAGCCTTGTACACAATTTACGGTCAAAGGAAATTGAGATTTTGATTGGATTTGAACCGTTTCAATGGATCGAATCAATGTTTCCCTAAGTCACCATGGAAGACAGTGTATGAAAAATACGACAAATTCTCCCAATAGCTTGCATGTTTACCAGATACCATTGTTTACATACCCAATCTTTAATTAAAATGATGTCAAACTTAACTAAATCAAATAAACAGATATAAAATGGCCCAAATGCCCCACTAGAGCAATTTTGAATGCTCAAAATCGAAAAACTCACAAAGAAATTGGAACATGGACATACCATTGGGCCGTCACAATTCCTTTTTAGGAAATAGGGTCTACAATATGCGCACGGGTGGCGTGTGTAAGCGCAGCCTATTATTTCATACGCGTTGTCATGGTTCTGTCTGGCGGAATGCTGGTGTAGTCTTGGCGCAGAGAAAGGAATTATGACAGAGAGATGAGCTGAGACTCTGGTTATTGTTGACATACAGAACCAAGCAATCAGGGTCTCAACTCAATCAATACTAGGATAATAAAATTGAATGAAGTAGTAAGGCAATCCTCTTCCTTGATTACAGCACCTGCAGAATATAAAGGTCTGGCAGCTGATTGCAACATTACAATTGGATATGTTGATAAGAGATGTCAACGTTCGTTGTAAAACAGTGAAAAAGGTGGTTTTGAAGCAGCAGGTTCCAGTTAGTGTCATTGTGAGTCTGTGGTATTAGCAATTTTAGATATTTTCTCGAAACGGAAATAATAAATACAAACTAGTGGTCTAGTGGGCAGCGTGATACAGCTATTGTATAATTAAATCAAAACGCAATGTAGATTCAACTGATATTTTTGGAAATAAACTTCTAGAATCAGCTAGTGAATATTATGCAACTAACAACCTTTAAATTATTTTTAATGTCTAAACACACTTTAAATTATTTTTAATGAACATGGCCCAGAAAAAATGGAGAACAGAACCTGGGAAAGCTTTTCCAGGGAACTCTTGAAGTTGGAAGACCATTTTTTAATTTGAGGAAAAGTGGGAGCAAGGAACTGCCTGGTAACCGCCGCCGACCGGATAGTCCCGGGGATTGTTGGACATACAGAACAAAGCAAGTAGTAAGTGCATTACTCTCAAAACCATCAATAATAAAGCTGGTGGTTAAAAGTGACTGGACATACCCACCACATGTAGCCGCAAACAAGCAAGCGGAGGTCAGCCACATGTATACATGACCAATATGCATTGCAAAACAAGGTGCAATGTTCCTCACTGGCTTCGCGCAGTCCACACGCGATGTGGGGTGTTTCCATAGGAAAGACCGCAAGTTGTGGTTTTCCTGTACAATTATAGATCAGATGTAGGATTATCCTAATGAATGAAAGTATAAAGTCAATCCTCATCTTCTGTAGAAATGGGTGTGTCCATAAGGTGACACCTGCTTTCTGACACCTTATGAATTCGGAAACCTTAACGGAATAAAAAACACCTAACCATGGGTTTATTCCGTTAAGGTTCCGAATTCCTAAGGGGTCAGCGAAGGGTGGTACCTTATGGAAACACCCGTAGAATATAAAGATCTGGTATGCCTCATGGCACCTAAAATGGTTATGTTGGAATATGTCAAAGTTGTGTTGTGAAGCAGTTTCTAGTTTTATCCTTGTGTAATCTGTAGTATGGACAAAACTCAATGATGATCAGGGAGTACTTAGCACAACATCAAACATGTAGAGGATATAAGTGATGACCACAGAAACAGTAAAAGGCCGAGATTAAACAGCCACCTTTTTGTTTCTTTTTGTGTGCAAGGATTCAAACACCACTACTGTTACAGTTTGTACCAAACATACAGATTGCGATACTGCAAGCTTTCACATGTTTTGCCCATGTCAAATAACGTTGAGGAAGTGGTATTTATCAGTTTTAATAACACAGGTCTGTTATTGCAAACTAAATTCCAAATTGAATTCTGAATTCAAGGGAAGTGCCATATTTGGCTCGGCTTGCCAAAATCAAAGTTTTAAGCCCTTCTTGCTCTTTTTAGGGGTTGGGGGACTTTGGAATTTGGGGTGGGGGGGGATCTGCCCCTACCACCCCTCCCATGGGTACGGGCCTGTATGCATTCATTTGAGGGAGAAAACATGAAAAATTGGACCATGATCGGGTCACCCAAATTAATTACATTGTAAAAAAAACTAAAAAATCAATAAAACTCAAAAACTTAAAAAATTCATATCTGAAATTTTTTTTTTTGAAAAAAAGAATATGAGCCGGCTAAGTCTAACAATGTAACGAACCATGTGTCTGAATTTGGGCAAAAGGTCTGAATTTTTAAAAGCATACATATATGAATAGAGAAGTCTGCTGAATTCAGAGAAAGGTTAAGCAAGGTGTACAACTATGTATGGGAGATAACAGGAGAAACAGGAAACAAGATAGGACAGGGGCATACGGTAAAAGAGAAGGACAAGACAAACAACAAAGTGCACATTAATCCTAACCTGCACCAGATCCAACGAATCCTTGGTACCAGTTGGAAAATGTTTCTCATTGCATCTCGGACGTCAACAACTATTTTTTTGTCGCGAAAATGACTCTTATTGCACCTCATTGCATCTGGGACGTCTTCCCGGAAAATGATGCGATGTTTTTCATTGCATCTGGGACGTCTTCCCGGAAAATGACACGATGTTTTTCATTGCATCTGGGACGTCTTCCCGGAAAATGATGCGATGTTTTTCATTGCATCTGGGACGTCTTCCCGGAAAATGATGCGATGCTTTTCATTGTCTCTCGGATGGTTTGCCCGCAGAAGATCGAACTTGGCGCAATGTTTCTCATTGCATCTTGGACCAGGGCTCTTGATAACATGTTAGCATAGCAATTTGCTACACATTTTCTGCCATTTGCTATGCAATTTTAAGATTGTGTAGCAATTTTTCCCTATACATTTGTGTACGTTTGCTCTATCAACATGATCAAAGCAAGAACTGTTGCAAAAATTGCTAAACAAATAAAAATCCTTAGCGCGGGCCCTGTCTTGGACGGTTTGCCCGCAGGAGGTCAATGCTTCTCATTGCATCTCGGACGTCTTCTCGGAAAACGACGCGATGCTTTTCATTGCATCTGGGACGTCTTTCCGGAAAATGACGCGATGTTTTTCATTGCATCTGGGACGTCTTTCCGGAAAATGATGCGATGTTTTTCATTGCATCTCGGCCGTTAATGACTTTACGCTACTTATTCCTGTGCCGGGAAAAGGTCCGAGATGCAATTAAACGCAAAATTTGTTTCTCATTGCATCTCGGCCGTCAAAAAAAATGCTTCTCATTGCATCTGGGACGATGTTTGGCAAAACCACCCAGGACGTGTTAGGGTTAATGAATCAAAGAGCACAAACAACAACACACAATATTGTACTGCAATGAAATTGTAGCAAACAAGACAGAGCCTTGGAAGCAGAGCTACAAGGCTGCAGAGGATCGACAATGTGCACTTTAATGAATTAAAGAGCACAAAACAAACAGCAAACAAACAAGCACTACAAAGAAATTGCAGAGCACAGGAGAAAAAGTGCACTAATAAATTACAGAGCAGGGAACATAAAGGCATCTTGAACAAGACTACCAGTACCACAAATAAAATTTACTTCCTAATAAGCTTTCGTGGTATGTTCCTTTTGAATACAGAGAGGTTGGGACATGCATCATCAAAAACGGTGGAATTGCCCACATGTATGTGTTCTGGGGAATGCTGTATTTAGAGAATAAAAGATAGGACATGTTGTTTTGCCTATTTTGAGTAGTGCCGGCACACACTATGATAAAAATATTGGACTGCCCATCCAATATGACACAATATTAGAAAGGCAAAACAACAAATCATATCTTTTATTCTCATTCTTGGTGGTTTTAATCGGCGAAAATATTTCCGATTCAATTATATTAGTTAAAAAGACAACTAAATCCCCCGGTGTAAAAAATGAACCAGCCCTTACTAGCCTCGTCCACTGCGTAACTATGAAAACCTGAAAGAGCTAACATAGACCAAATGCACATAAGTCTGGCCATGTATAGATTTGAACTGAAAACTTTAGTGGTACAAAATGGGGGAACTTACATGTATGTACATGTAGTCTTTTGCTGTGCCAAACTTTAAAGAGAGACATAATATTTAGAATGCTTACCATTGATGTATTTTTAAATTACACTTGTAAACTGAAAATGGCATCTTTGAATGTAATAAAAAAAAAATGATTTAGTATTTTCTTTATAGGTAGGGCTGGTTATCCCAGACAAATAATAAAATACACATCATGAAAACAAATTGTGCTTCATTGTCATCCAGAAAGGATCATTATATTTTGTCAATTTAATCTGACTCAATTGGTTATATTGATCACCAATGAAAGGATTCAGCCATGTGAGTGAATGCAGTGAATGTTGAGAATGTCAGCTAAATGGTGGGTTTAAGTAATAAAAATGTTATGCCTAACAATTTTTGTCCCTGGAGTGCTGTTACCCCATGGAACTCCCTGACAGTCCCCTGGAATTTGTATAGAGCAAAAAGAAAGTGTGCCACAGACTTTTAGAAAAAAAATAATCATGACAATGGCTTTGAAGTTGTGCCGCTGAAGACAATAAACTCCTCTCCGTGGTATGTATCAATTCAAGGGGGTAGAAGACAAATGAGAACGAGACTAAAATTTTATAAGCGCTCGTCCACAGAACCCACCGATTGTAACGGAGACTATAGTGTCACTGTAAAGTGGTTAAATTTTTTGTGTCTGAAGAAAAGGTGCCGCTATGTTTCTATTTAGGCTGTGAAAATGAATATATCTCTTCAGGCTAAAGCATGTTTTGTTTTTATGATGTGTTTCGGTAGCAACAATGTGCCCTATTTTGGTCTTCGAGCCTAGATGCCTGTATACTCAATGGGGATTACAAAAATCACGTTTTTAGAAATTTCCGGTTGTCACATCAAATAGGGTTGAAATATGCGGCCGGTTTGCAAAAACTTTAACAGTGGGGTTGGGGTGAATTGATTGAAAAGTGTGCCAATTATATCAAGATTGTAAACGCCTTGAATTGGGTCATCCACCTTTTATAAAGGATCAAAATGGCTGTGCTACCTTAACGTGTCAAAATGCGTTTGTTGTCATGCTGGTTAGAGTGTCTGTCTCACGAAGGTTGGGAGGTCGTGGGTTTGAATCCTGCTGTTGGGGTAATACAAAAATAGTTGTACCTACTGGACTCTTACTGTCAGGTATTCAACAATGAAGAATGAATATAAAGAAGTTGAACCAAAAGGGACAAAAAATTTGGGGCTACGGGGGCTATTGACAGCGAATTATGCCACAAAAAGTAGCCTCGTAGGCATTTTTTACCAATAGTCTATGTGCCCCAAAATTTCTCACAGGGAATATTTGTGAAATCTGAGGGTTAACTTGCCCTTCAGCCCCTCGTTTTTTTGTGCCCGAGTTGAACTGGAGTTATTTAATATAAATGTATAAAACAAAACATGAAAATTGCACTGTTGGTATTCGGTGGTTAGTGATTGGGTTAGTGAGTCCAGTGACTCTGGTATTTTTGTGGATGGAGTTTTGTAAAAATTAGGGGTTTGAGTGTTAGGGGTTCGAGGTAGGTAGTCGAACGAAGAGACCTGTGGTAGTACAATAGTAAAAAAATACATGGGTGCAATTGTATGAAATCATAAAATTGCTAATTCAGGTTGATTGTAATGGAACCTGGTTTGGTTATCCATAGCAATGTGTACATGTACATAAAGCAAGAATTTACTAAGAACTGAATTCTGCCTACTGCCAACCCAGTCAAGTAGTAACAGTGATTTATGTTTATGCATACCTCAGTTAAAGTGAACTTCTTTAAAAGTTAATGAAGCATCTCATTTAATCAATTGTATGCATGTAGCCCACCACGTAGCAGTTCAATAGACCAAAGCCTAATGCGGAATTTCAACTGTGTAGCACTTTCCACTGATAGGGCTATATACAGGGTCTAATATGAACAGAAAAAACCTGTAGTGTAATTAGTTCTATACATGGAGTGGAGAAAAAGAGAAAAAAGTGTAGCCAATTGTCAGTTTTGACTTTTGCACTGACCCCATCTAATTAGAGAATTGGAGAAAAAATCAGGCAAGTTATGGACAATGTATGTTGCCTGATTTTGTGACTAGTTGTCAATACTTTTCCAGGGGTAGAATTTCGTAACAGTCCGCGTGAGTCCAAGTGGACTCTCGCAATATATTTTTGCGTGAATCCATAGACTCACGCAAATGGATTCTCGCAGTACAATTTTGCAGAGTCAAAAATTGTCTGATTTTCACCACAAACATGACAAATTTGTTTTGGTCAACATGGTCAGGATTTACTAGATTTAATAGGATACAAGAATGGGAAATTTAAACAAATGAAATATATTATTAAATTGTACCAACAAATTGCATCACCCTTCATATGTCAGACAAAGTTGGATTTTAGCATGTGTGGTCCCCTCACACCCATATTTGATCATGTCATATGCTACCTTACCTCGGTATTTTGATAAGGCCATGGGAATGAAAGTTTAGATTTGCGTCCGCCGCCCGCATGTGCCAAAACCTGCTGCCGAAAATTTTCATTATTTTAAAAAAATCATTATTTGCATAAAAAATGCTCTTCATCACAAAAAATCAAGTTTTAAATCATCAAACAGCTGGAAAAGGGTACAATTACGCACTAACAATACTCTACATCATGACATGCATGCAGTCTGACTGAACATGACACATTTCTTGATGTGATTGATCCGTCAGCTCTGGCTGGAAATCTGTGAACTCGCAAGTCAACCAATAAAAATGTACATAATGAATAATGTATAATGAAATAAAGCCTCATGCCTTTTGAAAAATGTCCGGACGCAAATCTAAAACTTTCATTCTCATGACCTAAAATCTTATCACCGCCACAGTTCCCCCAAGGCTACACACCAAACAGTGCTCCAGACTCGTCATAAAAAAACTCAAAATTTTCTCTGAGATCTGCCTCCCACTGTAAGAGGTCCTTTCTAGACACTCTTGAAAAAATTACTAAAAAAGATCCGAAAATAAACGCAAATATGAAATTACGAAGCTGGCAAGCATCAAAACGTAAGTACTATGCACACATGGGCATGTCATACACGTGTTGTTTGACTGAAGTGACAGAAGTAAACATTACCTTGGGATCCGGTATACCCATTTTTTGGCAAGTTTATATTTTATCTCCTCAGCATCCAGGCATTTCTAACCAAAAATTTGAACAATAACCACAGAAAATAGTGAAAATTATTGTTATAGCAGATATTTTTCACCATTTGCACTGTAATATTACATTTTACAAGATTATTAGGTTAAATATTATGATGAATGCTGGGAAAATTTGGTGCACCGCGCACTGAGGTATCAACATGAAGCTTAATCTTGCACCATATTCTGAAAAAAAAGAATGTTGTGGCGGTGGTAAACCGATCATGATTCAACCTCATGATGATGCATACAATTAACCTGGAATAATCGTACCAGTTGTCATTTCCAAACACAGCATCGGTCATGGTCATAAACTTAAAATTGATTGAATAATTGGAGCCGAGATTGTTTTTTTCGGAAAATCAGCTGTTCGTGTTTTCATAAGTGCAGAAGTTTACTGAGTCATGTGGAGTGATTGTGAGTTGATTCATCAAATTGTGTACCATGTTTCCACGCGAGTCCACATGGGCTCGCGCTGTAGTACTTTACGCGAGTCTCGGCGCGAGTCGACTCGCGGACTCGCGTCAAAATTCTACCCCTGCTTTTCTTACAAAATGTGTTTTAGGCCTCATTTTTTAAGCACAGCAGGTCATTTATAAATTAATGCTCTTTTCATAAATATATATCACACCATGATAGCTTCAGTATCAAGGATTAGTCATTTGTTGTTTTTTCCATTATGATCAGGTTTCTGTGGTCCTAAACTTTGAATTTCTGATTTTTCCATAGGATTACACAGTTAAGCCACAATTTTGGATTTTGAAGCCTGCCCTCTATTGTTGGCATGTGATCATAGCTGCCTTTCAGAATACTAGCCATATGTGTACAATATGCTCAAATAGATATAAATGAATGCTGAAATCATTTCCAGGAAAGTAAGAACAACATAGTTCAGATGACACTTGATCTGCTATTTGGCAGCGTTTGGTCCGCCAACTAAGGTTTTGAGCAATAATTTCTTGGCCATGGCACACATGCGTGTTGCTTGTTGTGTGACCTGTGTGTACAATGTACGTGCAACCCAGTGGTGTGCTGTTTTGGTGGGGAAGCGGGCGTACCTAGTAACTTGGCCAAGAAATTATTACTCCAACTATAGCCCAAAACATACATGTACATGAAGGATAAGCAAATAAAGTGTATTTTGCCCTCAAACATGTGTCTTTGAAATGTATTTGGTCCATTTTGATCCATGGGCAGATATAGCTGACACAGTTATTGTCTTAGCATATTTATGAACAATAGCGGGAGGCCCGCGCATCGCGCGCGGCTCCCGCTAGTTGAGTGAACGGGAGCGATACTGAAACAGAAAAGATCACTGAAACTGAAGCGATCACTAAAACAGAAATGATCACTGAAACAGAAGCGGATCATCTGAAACTGAAGCGATCACTGAAATTGAAGCGATCACTGAAACAGAAATGATCACTAAAACTGAAGCGATAACTCAAGAAGTAATATGGCGACACCGTAATCATAATCAAACCAGTGGAATACACAACTCCTCAAGTAACTCCCGTCTGAATTACCCGTCATCCTGTATCTCGTGTAGTTACCAATTTCTAAGGAAACGTAAAACTGAATATTAATTCCCGTATAACTTTCCTTTGGCCTAAATTTTAATTCATTTTCTCGTATTTTTTAAATAATAAAATGCCAATATTTAATCCCGTGTAAGTTTTCCATTTAACTTTTTTATATTTCATATCCTCATTTTTTCTTCTCATAACTCCTCAAATTCCCGTATAAACTTTTCCAGCAGTTTATGCATTTCCCCGTCGCAACATCCCGTGAGCGTATTTTTCCACAACTCAAGTTCCCGTATAGTTTCCAGCACATCCTGTAGCTTAGCCCTATGTAGGCCTACTTCCTATTTTCTAAGTACTAAAACCGCAATCCCGTAACTTTCTGTATATTTTAATCTTTTCCTCAAAACTGATCTCAAAACTACTTCCTGTGTGTTCTAACCCGTACTTTCCATCACAATCAAAGCGAAATAATAACATGAACTGTTATTGATCATATTTTCTTTACCCACACCATTAGTAAATACAGCTCGGTGGTTTTGCACTACGTCGTTATCATGGGCGTGGTTACTTGCGTTATACTGCTGTTTTGTTAGCTCTCACGCGTAACCGTTTTGCGTACCGAACGGACCTAGCAGGGCGAACGAGTATAACCGCCCCATAGCAGACGCAAACAACGGCATTATACGCGCAGCTTAGTAACGCTAACAAACAAATGGTAATTATCATAGCAAAACTCTCACCTTGACGAGCACATTTTCTGTTGATTTTTTCAGCCATTTTCTTGAACGGATTCGTCAAAATATTAGGGTCGAACAATCGCCGGGTAAACATCAATATGTCGTTGGAATTGGCGATTCTGATTTTTATCCATTTTATCATTACGAAATGATCCAACTAGTGCATTTTTTGTGCTCAAAAAAGCCATCAGACACCCCCTTATGCCACATTAAAAATTTCAGTGCGCCCATGCATAAGTAGCCGGTCACCAACGCTAAGCATCGGTAAGCCCATCACTATCGCCAATGGCATCCATGATCCTTTTTTTTTCTTGTCTCCAGTTCGGGCGGCACTCATGTTGGAATTTTTCTTGGGATATTTATACATATTTTTCCCCATTATCGCCCTTATGGATGGGACATATATTATATAACGCATCTGGAGGATGTTTTGTAACACGATGGTCATCGGAGCTATGGTGGAATGACGTGATGATGATTGTTTGTGAAGATTTTTTCAAGATTGGAAATTCGGAGGTCAGAATTCGGAAAAGTTCAGAATTGGAAAAAGTCTCAGGTTACTTCGGAAAGATAAGATGTTGATATAAGTAGTATGTATTATCCCTTCAACATGGTGCCCCGACTGAGCTCAGGCCGTTTTTCGCGTCGCTCTCGTACTGCGGGTATTAAAGTGGGCGGCGTATTCCTTTGGCCAGGTTAGGTCCCCCATTTGTAAGTCCCCACAATTTGAACGGCACAATGCAGGTTGGGGAAATGGTGTCCCTTTGTCGTGTCTGCTCCCTTGCATTATTATATTTTTCTTTCGCCATTGTTTAGCCTCACGGTTGAGACCATTGGTCAGCTGTTTTTTTCTCAGTGTATTTTCGCTCGTGCCGAAGGAATCTCTAATTTATCTGAAAGATTGGGGGCGGGGGCGGAGGGGGTGATCACTGAAGTCTGTTCTTGTATTTCCACCTTGTATACTTGGACTTATCCTATTCTACATGTGGATATCCAGGTTCTCGGAACGGCGTAATTTACTATATTTAACATCCGCTGCATGTTAGTCTTACTTTGATGATGTTGCAGAAAGATGTTTCTACCGTGCCACTCCGCAGATGTTTGAGTGTATTAAAGAGTTCCTGTCGAAGAAAGACAAGAACTCATGACCTAGTGTGTGGAGTGCTGTATGTTGTGAAGAGAAGGGACTGGATCTATATACATAGTTTTGGTAAGAATGGAAATCCAGAAGTATTGGACGAAATTAGATGTTGTATAGATGGAGAAGAGAACAGAAAGACACAGATGATTTAAGGCCAAGGCTAAACAGTTCCATCTCCGTCCAAGGCATCTCCCTCCGGGTCAGGGGCTAGTGACCAGCGAATTGATGGACTCTATACCCAAATATTTCTACAATCCCAGACCCAATCAAGATTACCTTTTGATTATAGTTCCCAAGGCGATACTCTTATACCGTGGGTTGTAGAGGCTACATAACAGTTTAGAGGCAACAAGTCGCCCAGCCACACTATCGTAGTATGAAGATAAGGGCCGTACGATTGATGTGGAATCAGATGGATTAAGTGAATACTTTCGCCTGGCTAATATATCGACTCCTTCCATTCATAGTGTATTGGAAGATTATCAACGATTGAGTAGTCCGACGATGCCGCCTCCGTACACGTTAAAGTAATCAAAACCCCAACTGGCTTAGTCGTTGGGACCGGTAAGACCGACGGCTTCACGGCTTCTACACTTGAGTTATCCACCTGCGAATTTCCAAGCCTATTCAAATTTGAGATACACGTGGCCTCCGGTCCTATCGAGATTAGTATATACTGTGAGCAGTAGGGCCTGTACATATATCCGTAGATTAGCCCCCCAGTAATAGGTATATTAAGCCGCTCTCAAAGGCATTCCGTGGTTGACCTGATGTAACCAATAGGGTCCACTACACGATTTGCGAAATTCGTTCGTTTTCCCTCCATCCAGTCCACAAACACACACGGCCAACTATCATGCCATTTCCATCGTGCATGGACAAATTACACGTTTATCACGGCCAGCCATGATATTCTCTTCAAAGCGCATACAAGCGTTTATATAATTGTGTTGATATAATGCGCTGAACTAAGTTCAGGACTCCACGCCAGCGGGAAAATAAAGAAACCTCGTTATAACATGCTTTTAGCACGCTTAACACGTTTTTAGTTTTGTGTTTAACATGGACAGTTAGAGGTAAATATTTCTAAGATTCTCTCGAGGGAAGCGCTAGAGTATTTATCATGATTTAAAGGTTTCTTTTTAGTTTCAAAAGAGATGCGCAATGTTAGGTATAGGTACGAACTAGTTTCATGGGTAGTTATTGCTTTCATGTTTATTGTTACATCATCAAAAACAATAAAAAGGATAAATTAAAAGTGGATTAAGAGGGGGAACCCAATGGGAGATGTTACATGTTGGTTAGTATTAAAAAATTTAATTTGTGTTGTTTCATCACGATTCGTAAGAAAAGCCTCTGTTATTAACAGAGCCATAATAATTTCAAAAAACCATTGGCCGGTTTTTATATAGTGACCTATTTAAAGGTCTTCATACTCATGTATCATGGTATTTAAACAATTTTGGCTGCTGCTAGATTTATATTTTGGGGCAGTTGTGTAAAAAACTAAAATTGGGAATCAAAAATGAGGTTTGCGGAAATACTTGTTTTAATTATGACATTGTTTGTAAAATTGGGGCTTGGATTTGAATGTTGTAACATTTTTTTTTTTTTTTTGAATTCTCGAGCTCGTTCTTATACTGATGAGTATAAGAAATGGGGAAATTTATCAAAGGAAAGGAAAACCCGCATTAGGAGACAGGTTGAGTACAACTCAAACATGTGAACAGATATAGCCTAGGCCAACCCCGCCACAACTGGCATAACATTTTTAAACACGTCCCTAGTCTGCCTGTTTGTCTGCCGTTCTGCTTCTCTCTCTTCCTTCCTTACGTAAAATTTTATACAAGAATTCAGATTCTATTTTTCACAAAAACCATACCAAAATTTTGGGGAAAGTGAGCAAAATATATTACGAAATAGAAATAAAATATGCTGCTTTTCTAATATAGGCATTGTCCACAACGTGTTTAAACAATTTATTAGAACGCGACAATGCCACAACAGAGGTCAATACCGCATTACTCAAACCGTTTTTGGTTGTTTAATCAAGGCCAATAACAACAGATTTTAAACTTGTTGAGGCAAGTCACGTCCAATATGTCGTGCTATCAACGTGCATGAATGCGATATACTCAGCATCTGAGCTGATACAGAATCGTCTCAAGCGTCCTTTCAAGTTGTATTTCCATCACTCCTTAGTGGGCGACATAATTTAATCTTCTGTGAAATGCGGAGAACGTTTATTCCAAAATAAATGTTGAGAGGATTAAACACTTAAGGGTGATTAGTTGTAAACATTGACATTTTATCAACTTTTGCAGATATTATTCGAGGGGTTTTAGGCCATAACACATTAAAATTATAAGCCTATGTGTTAAATACGCGTTTTAACACGATAATATTTAGTTTAGTAATTAGACATTTCAAAATCATACAATAGCACCTGAATGTGTTTATTCATAGATGTACACTTAGCTTAGGCTTGCGTTACAAGTACAAGTGCTTGGCTGTTGAAATGTAATATATTGAATTCAATCATTGCAAAATGAACAGAGAGAGGTTTTAACTTTGTACTGAGTGCGTTCATCTTATAAAGTAGTGATTTTTCGGCCCTTAGGAATATTTTAGACTATGCTAACAGAGTTACATAGTATCTAAACACAGTAATGTGTTTAAATGCTGATAGCCGGAGCTGAATACTTCTAGTGTTTAATGTGTACACGTTCGGGGCTATATTGGTTGAAGTTATTTAATTACTAATTATATTTTCTTTTCTGAAAATATGATAATTTATTGTAATCGCTGGAACTATTTGTTTATGTTACACTGAAAAGTAAATCAATCTGCGATTTCGTCGTAATTATTTTGTTGAGATTGCCGAATTACTAGGATAATTTTTAAATGTTTAATGTTGTGTAATAAAACCTCAAGGTTTTAACAATCACGTAGTTTGGTTCTCGTCCGGCGCCCCCCCCCCACTCCCATGTTTTCTGGCTTCTGCATTTTTTAAGCTTTTTAAAAATGCTTTTCAGTCACAAAAGTTTATTTCAATAGTATGCAATGGCGCTCACTTAGCTAAAAAGACCGGCAACAATTTCCCAAAACGGGGCCCCTTACAAACCAAAAGTTGTTTTTTTATTTATTAGTTTTAGTCAGTTTTGTAACTTTTTACAGGTTGTGGTTTTTTTGGTGGTTGTTGTTTCGTGTGTGCTGTTTTGTTGTTTTTAAAATTGCGTTTTTTTTTTATAAAGTGTTGACAAGTGTTGCCAGTAGCTCGAGGCGGCAACAAGAAAAACGTTTATTTTAGGCCATAAATTTGCACTGAATAAATCCGTTTTAGTTGGTATCATGTAACTTAGCAACGTTCGTTGGTTCCGTAGGCTATTGTAGAACAACACCAGTCCAAAGTTAGGGAAGGGAAATTTGATTTTAAGGAAAATTTGTTTGTACATGTAACAAGTGGTGTTAAAGTAAAGGAAGTATTAATTAGTAAAACTTAAAATATAAGGATTAATATATTGGGTGTAAAAGGGGCCGCGATGGTGCGTTGAAAGAACAAAGCGAGACAATAGAGAATCTGGTTTGAATAAGCCGTGGATTGTTGTTTGCTTTAATTAACTTGAATACTTACTCGTGATTTTTTGTTTATAGTTTGTTTTTCATTTGTCATGTTCATTGATTGCTTAATATGGTCAGAAACATAGATAATTGATTTTGTGTGAGTAAATTGTTATGATCATTACTTGAGTGGTTGATGAATCTGATTTTGTACTATTAGTCAAAGGTTATTTTTGAGACCATTATCTATCTAACAATGATACATTGGTTGTATTTTGAAGGTATTATTAACAAAAACCCCGCCCCTTTATTTCTTCAAAAGCCCTCTTCTTTCGATTTGATCATAATTCGATAATATTGCAGATATACGATGAGAAACTTGTTAAAACTAATAGTTCTAAAACCACACGTAGTCTGGTGTTATGTGCCTGAGTCTAGTGGAGGGAGAGAGAGAGCAGGGAGAGGCAAAATCGCTGGGGGAGAACGCAACTTTTTCATTGAAGATGGTATAAAATCGCGTAGATTAAAAAAACCCACAAACATTGCATTAGTTATCCTAGCATATGTGCAGCAGCAAAGGATTGTAGACATATCACAGTCATGCACAGAGTTCGGTGGTTGTCTCATGTAGCAGTGCAAGTCCTCTGGTTCCCATTTATGATTTTAAGAATAAGGACAGCTATTGCCCATAGGACAATATTCTTTTTACATTTCTTAAGCCATTAGAAACAAAACTTTGATGGATGACAGAGCAACGATCACATTCGGATAACTTTCCAGTTTATTGTTTCCTGTAAAGTTTGAGTTTGTAATCTCGGTGAAATGGGTTATTGTGATTTGAAAAAACTACCCACAATGTGCCACATTGCTGCATCAACAGCCATAAACAAGGAAGTTGTAGGTATGGCATCCTTTTGACAACTGTAGTTGACTAAAATTCAAAACAATAAAAAAAATAAAAAAAATAAAAAGTTATAAATTAAACAAAATGAAATACTAACACTTCACGAGAAAGTTGTGAAATGAATGAGGAACAGGTGGTACAGGCTTATTTCTTAAAAATCCGGGGGCAAACTGGCAAAGTACAGTGTGAAAGTAAACGGGCTGGTGTTTACAAACATAGGTGCATCGGTGACAGGGACTGCAAATCCAAAAAAAAACATAGGGTCTATGATTCAAAATTAAAAGGTTTGAAGCATGAGTATGGTCGATGTATGACATATATATACACAGTATAATATAATATACTGTGGTTTATATAATATCTCTAATATGAGAGCAGGTTTCCCTTGATCTCAATATTTACTCTAAACCTAGTACAAACCAGGTCCTCGCTAAGCGATGGTTGTTCTTTTTAAACAATCCCTTACTCTTCTGTTTATCAACTACGTATTTTCCTCTCTTGCATCCTATCATACCGCCACATTATTTCAACTAACAATCCCCTCTACAGCCACTCCCGTTTGTACATAATCACAAATATAACCATTGGCCAATCTATCAAAATATACGAGTTCCTTATGGCCATATATATGTCTAAATGATTCTTGAAACATTTCTATCGTTTGCCAAAGATATGCGTTCCAACACCTTTTACGGTTTATTTAGCATCATCATAATGTTACGGCAACTCCTATAATGGCTTAGAATCATAAATTTTCTCGATGAAAAAACTATAAGTAATCATAATGTTTTTTATAACCCAAAGAGCTCATGGACAAAACAGTAGTGTTCAGGCAAATGCTTTTTTTTTTAACAAAGACCACATATTTCCGACTTGGAAAAGCTTCTTTCCAGGCAATTTTTATTTGTAATAGCTACAAAAGACTTCATATAAATACCGAAATCATTGATCAATCACCTGAAACTATTGGTCTTTTTCACGGCAAACCACTTTATATAACCGCGCCCATCTTTCCACAACCCGAGAGCGAAATCTACGACTAATACGACTAAAACGTTCGTATAAATAGAAGACAGACTTTTGCTGCAACGCTATCGCTGGTTGACGCAATGAGCCCCAAAATAACTCGAAAAACAACATCTATTTTTAAAATCGTTTTTAAAAATAAAACCTCATAGCTAATTAATAGTCCACTATCAACCACAAGGACGAAAATGTCATCTTTAATGACATTGATGCTTCTGTGGTTAAACAAATCGCAAATATAGAATTGTGTGCTCTGAAATAGATCATTATAGTATGTAAGACAAAATATCACACAAAATAGCAGTCCAGAAATCAGGGGCCCCAGGCTATATCCTTATCCATGCTTATCCGGAATTCATAACAAATATTTTTCTGCCGCGCCGAAGAAGGAATAACAAGAATAGTCTTTAAAAAAGACAATCATCGCTTAGCGAGGATGTTAGTACTTAATATGTTAGTGTAAATACTTGAGATCAAAGGAAACTCCTCTCGTATTAGAGAGATTATAAATATAACCACAGTTTATATGTCAGGCATCAACCATACTCATGCATCAACCTTTAATTTTGAAATACACCCAAGGACCCCATTTTTTTGCATTTGCAGTCCCTGTCACTGAATGCACCTGGGTTTGAAAACGCCAGCCTTACACCTATATCCATTTCATAGGTGAGTGCCCGCGCCCCGGGCACTTTCACACTGTACTTTGGTCAATTTGCCCCAATTTCCAAGAAATAAGCCGGTCCCTTGTTCATTATTCATTCACAAAATATATCGTGAAAGTGTTAGTATTTCATTTTGTTTAATTTATACAGTCTGCGCTGGGTTAATTCTTGGAAAAAGAGCAAGTGAACAAGTATTTCAGTCAACTTCAGTTGTCACAAGGATTTCCAATAGCCTACAACTTCCGTGTTATATGGACGGATTCAGCAATGTTGAACATTGTGGGTAGTTTATCAAGCAAAATACCCATTACACCAAGATTACAAATTTCAAACTTTACAGAAACAGGTTTTAAATCAACGCTTGTGTTATCTGGGCATTGTACACATAATGGTACACTCAAGACCATGGATCAGATCATCCATTACGTGTCAATGATCTGAGAAGCTATCCACTGTGATGGGTGGGCTATCATCCAATCAAACGTTTTGTTTCTAGCTGCTTAGGGAAATGTAAATGAATTTCCAAGTAGACATAGCCATGTCAAAGTGACATATACCAGGGCTTCTAAAATAATGGCGAACCAGAGACTTTGCCTCTACATGAGCACTACCAACTCTGCATGAATGTGAATCTTCTGCAATTATTTGCGGTGCCACATATGCTCTGATATGCTAGGTAACTTGCAAGGCTGTGGCTTTTATATACTCCGTTTTTTTTTTTTTATGACCATCTTCGATTTAAAAAAAGTGTTCGTATTTTTTCTAATTAGTCGAAATATAAAAACCTGTGCAGATATGCCAACGCTAAATCTTATCCCTTATAGTCGGTAATTTCGATGATTACAACACAGGTCTATAATCCTAGATTAAATGGAATGAGCTTTCTGTATGGACGACGATATTTGTGGATGGACCCCCCCCCCACCACGGTCACCAAAACACCCCATTAAAAAACCGTCGAAGTTATTAATTTAGTAGTTTCGGTTTTACAAAAGTAAAACTCGAATTTTTGTGACAAATTTCCATTACAAAAAAATGCCAAATCGGTTGATAGGCGAGGGTTTCCTTGATTTATATCGACACGAATGATATAAAAACTGTTGCTATTCAAGTTACAAAATGTGACGGGGAATATTCAGTAATAATCGTGTTTGGTTATATACCGTAATGTAGTGGCGATAGAGGAATTCCGTGTGGGTAGGTACTACTCGGTGCTAAAATTAATTATTAAATATTTATATACACTGGTTTCTTTAAAATATGATTTGTATATGTATATCCAAGTATATTGCCAGTGAAATGTACATTTAATTTTAGCATGATTTTGGATTAAAATATTTTAAAAAACATATTAAGTAATAGATGGAATCAATATGTTTGGAACATGCGCTTAACATGTCCAGTCTCTGGAGTAGTGTAAATCCTATTTAAAAAATGGCAAGTAAACCGCATGGATTTGTTGGGTAAAAACACTCAGTATTACTCTTCAAACTTGACTAAGTGTTGGTATGTACATACTGATTTATCTTAAAAAAAAACCCAGGGAATTAAAATCAATTTATAATGAAAGTATGCTATAGGGTACGTCCAATTAAAAGGAAATGATAAGATTAGTCCGCGAGAAAAAAACAATTAACAAAGCAAAGTGTTCATTATAATCATAATAAAAAAAAGGAGTAGAGTAATAGGGCAATACTAGTATAAGTTTAGGAGAATCTTAGTTAAAAGGAGTTAAATTTGACAAATGTTTGGAATATGATTTGGTTAAGATTCACTCGACAATGATATTCAAATGGTAGTACTTGAGTTCAAGTGCACTTGCTTGCTAAAATTACGAAACCCCTGTCCCTGTACGGGACATTTGTACGTTGTAAGACACGTCCTATATGAGGACAATGTAGGGGCATGTTCCGATTTGGAGTATTTACATTGGACATGGCCTCACAGTGGGGCAATTTATAAGTTTAAAAGTTTGTATGGATGATCGATGATCATATCTCATCAGGCCGGAGTGTTTTTGTCACGGTCAAGACATGTCTACATCAAACACAATTGCTCAAGACATGATTTTTTTCATGAATACAAAATACCGATTTATGCAAAAACAAGGCATAAATTGTTACTAAAGCTCATTATGTTGTTATTTTATTAATTAATGATCATATTTCAAATATGATTAATTATGTATTTAGCCCAAATAAAAACTATCGCCCCGCCCGAATGATGTAGGTATTTTTTCGAAGATACTTATTATGTTATATTCTTTATTAGTAACACATAATAGGTAGACAATTTATTAAACGTGACTATAGGACAAATTGTATTGTAGTTATACGGTCAGTTTAGAGTTGTATGTTGGGGAGGGGGGGGAAGGGAATGAAGTCAACCAAACGAGATATTATATACATGCATGGAAGAGACAGAGCAGAATGCTTTGGTGTGACATGTATCTGAAAAGGGTTCTAGTTTTGATTCATTTTCAAAGAGGGATCACCGTCCATATTTTTCGCAACATAAGATTGTACAAAACAATTATAGGCGTTTCCACAAGGTAG